>CAUYSK010013294.1:0-40251 GCA_963575035.1 Avahi laniger
TTTGTTAAAGGAATAAAAATGCTCCACAATTATTTGTGATAAAAATGTTACATTTTAATTTGGTAGCCAACACAGAGGTTCAGGTGAGAGAAAAATAAGTTCAATATAACTGTCTTAATGTAGCTGAATATTCAAATGTTGTTGGGGGAGAAATAATCATACATTAACTAAGCATTTTCTGTGTACAAGGAGTTGTGCTTGTTGTTATGAGAAAGGCAAGGGACTATAACACACAGTGCTTGATGTACACTGAATTTAGGATACACTGTACCTAGCTGCCCTGCTTATTCTGTTTCCTTTAATCCTCACAAAAAATACCTGTAAAGTATTTATAAATATCCCCATCTCATACTCCAAACTGAAAAACATGACCTGCTCAGAGCTACCCACAGTTGATGAAGCTGCCTGACTTCAAAGCCCACTTGTTTGTACTATACCACGAAAGGCTGGGCAATTTACATTGGTGACCCAAGAATTAAATAATAACAGAGGAAAATACAATAACACCCCAACTATTATAAGGCAGTCCAAAATTCACTGCAGAAGTGCTCTGACATAAAATAAGAGTGATTCTCTGAGCCACAATTTCCCCATCCATGATATGGGTCATAAATATGCCCTCCTCCCAGTGGGATTGTGAAGGTCAGCTGCTTCAGTGGATGTGGAAGGGCTTTTGAAACAAAAAGCATAAGGTTAGTGGCCCTTAGCCCTTGCAATGTGGCCTCTGTTCTCTTGTGTTTTCAAAAGCATCATTTCCAAAATCACCAGTGATATTCTACTAACTAAAGTAGTTACCTTTTCTCAATCTTTTCTAACCACACTTCCCCTGAAACCTTTTGGAAATTTTTTATGCCAGTATCCACTCCCTTCCCTTCCTTTCTGAAACAAACTCTCTGCCTCATCTCTGTGCCTATGTCTCTGCCTCTGAAACACGGACACACACACACACACACACACACTGTTACGGGCTAAACCGTGTCCTCCTGAAATCTGTATACTGAAGTCCTAATCTCTAGCACTTCAGAACATGACCTTATTTGGAAATAGGGTCTTTACAGTGGTAGCCAAGGTAACCTGAGGTCATTAAGAGGGGCCCTCATCCAAAGTGACTGCTGTCCTTATAAAAAGGGGGAATTTGGACACAGAAACAGACTCACACACAGAGAGAATGCCATGTGAAGATTGGAGTGATGCTGCCACAAGACAAGAAACTAGCGGAAGCTAGAGGAGAGGCCTGGGACAGATCCTTCCCTCTCAGCCCTCAGAAGGAACCAACCCTGCCAACACTTTTGTCTCTGACTTCCAGCCTCCAGATCTGCAAAACAATAAATCTCTGTTGTTTAAGCCTATTGTGGTCCTCAACCCTGGGGCCACAGACGGTCTGTGACCTGTCAGGAGGGGCCACACAGCAGGAGGCGAGCAGTGGGAGAGCAAGCAAAGCTTCATCTGTATTTACAGCCACTCCTCACTCCCATCACTGCCTGAGCTCCGCCTCCTGTCAGATCAATGGCAGCATCAATTACAGGAAAACAAGCTCAGGGCTCCCACTGATGCTGCATTATAATGAGATGTATAATTATTTCATTAGATATCACAATGTAACAATAATAGAAATAAAGTGCACAATAAATGTAATGTGCTTGAATCATCCTGAAACCATCCCCCACCCCTGGTTCATGGAAGAATTGTCTTCCATGAAACTGGTCTCTGGTGCCAAAAAAGGTTGGGGACCACTGGTTTAAACCATTCACTTTATGACACTTAGTTACAGCAGCCCCAGCAAACTAATACACACACACACACTCACACACACACACACACCCCTCTTCTATTTATCCTTTGATTCCCTTTCTCTCCCCTAAATCTTTGTGTACCTCTTCCCCAAGGACATGCCCCTATCTCTCTCATTTCTGCACTTTCTCCAGCCTTTCCCTGGTTATTCTAACTGCAAATCATGGCTTCAGTGATCTCATCTGTATGGACACTATATTTCTTTCTCCTGACATTTTTATTTCTAACAAGTGTTATCAGAAAGTCTGCAAATCCCTTCCAACAGGTACCTGTCAACAGGTACCTGCGCGAGTGCTGGTATATTTCATCCTCGGTCACAAGACACTTTCTCTCTTGGGATAATGTGTACCCTTCAGGGGTAGCAGGGTTGAAAAGCCTGGGCTTTGAAAAAATCAGATCTAAGTTCCAAGCCTGGTTCAGTTTCCTCAGCTATACAATGGAAATTAGAAAGAACTGTCGTGGAAAATTGTTCTAAAGAGAAACTGAGATAATGTGTGTCGAGTGCTCAGCACAGGGGCTGTGACTGGTTTATAGTTACATGGTAACTGGCAGCTATTATTATTAGAAGCTTTTTATCTCCTTACTACCATCAGAGGTCAGCAAAGGGACGATAGTAAGTATGTTTGGTTTTTCAGGACATAAAGTCTCCGTCGCATTTTCTGGTTTTTGTTTACAACTACTTAAAAATGTAAAAACCACTAGTTTTGTGGATTATACACAAATGGAATGCAGGCACAATTTGACCGTTGTCAGTCTCTGAGCTACAACCTCCAGGACAATGCTAAATAGAAGTGGCCAGACCAGACTTCCTGTCTTGTTTTTGATCTGAAGGAGAAAGCATTCAGTCTCGCACCATTAAGTATGAAGCGAGCTGTAAGTTTTTCTCGGATATGGTTTACAGCTAAAAGAAGTTCCTTCTGTTCCTAATTTATTGACAGTTTTTGTCAGGAATGGGTGTTGAATTTTGTCAAATACTTCTTTGACATGTATTGAGATGACTATATGTCTTATACGTCATCTTTTTGTCTTTTACTCTATGTACATGGTATCTTATGTTACTTGATTTTTGGATGTTTAAACAAGATTGTATTCCAGAGATAAATTCCACTTGATCATGAGGTATAATCTATTTTATATGTTTCTGAATTTAATTTCCTAATATTTTGAGGATTTCGCATCTTATATTCGTGAAAAATATGGATCTGTAGTTTCGCTTTCTCATTATATATTTGTCTGGTTTTGGTATTACGTTAATACTGGCCTCATAGAATGAGTTGGGAAATATTTCCTCCTCTTCTATGTCTTGGGACAGTTTGCATAAGATTGGTGTTAATTACTTTTTAAGTATTTATTAGAATTTACCAGTAAAGCTATCTAGGACTAGGCTTTTGTCAAAAATTTTTCAATTAATAATTTAATTTCTTTTCTTGTTACAAGTCTATTCACATTTTTAATCTCTGAGTAAATTTTGTTAATTTGTGTGTTTCTAGAAATCTGTCCATCTCATTTAAGTTGTCTAATTTGTTGGCAAAAGGTTGTTCAAAGAATTCCCTTATAATCCTTTTAGTATCTGTAAGGTGATTAGCAATGTCATCTCTTTCATTCCAGACTTTTTTCACTTGTGTTCTGTCTTAATCACTCTAGCAAAAGATTTATACATTTTATTGATATTTTCATTAAATTTTTAGTTTTGTTGATTTTCTCTAATTTTTTTTCTGCTTTTGTTTCATGTTCTACACTCCACTTTTTATTATAGTTAGCCTTCAATATCTGTGGGTTCCACATCCTTGGATTCAACCAACTATGGACCGAAAATATTTGGGGAAAAAATCAATAAAGAATAATAAAAATTTTTAAAAATACAGTATAACAATTACTTATATAGCATTTACATTGTATTAAGTATTATAAGTGATCTAGAGATGACTTTATATGTATAGGAGGATGTGTGTAGGTTATATGTAAATACTATGCCATTTTATATAAGGGACTGGAACATTCATGAATTTTGGTATCTGCAGGGGGTCCTGGAACCAATCCTCATGGATAATGAAGGACAAGTGTATTTCCTTCCTTCTACTAGCTTTGGGTTTTAAGTGCTCTTATTTTTCTAGTTTTTTTAACTAGAAAACAGTGTAAACTGTTTGAGATCTTTCTTTCTTTCTAATATAGGCATTACAAGCTATAAATTTTCCTCTAAATACTGCTATAACTAGACCCTTCAAATTTTGATGTTTTGTTTTCATTTTTGTTCAGCATGAACTATTTTCTAATTTCCTCTGTGATTTATTCTTTGACTCATGGTTTATTTTAGAACTGTATTGCCTAATTTCCAAATATTTGTGAGTTTCCCAAATTCCTTTCAGTTACTGATGTTTAACTTGATATTGGTTTCATTGAGAATATACTTTGCATAATTTCAATTATTTTCAATTTGTTGATGCTTGTTTATGCTTTAGCATGTGTCCATCCTGAAGAACTATTCTATGTGTACTTAAAAAGAATATATATTCTGCTGCTTTTGGGTAGCATGTTTTATAGATACCAGTTAGGTCAAATTGGATGATAGTGTTGTTCAAGTCATCTATATAATTGTTGGTTTTCTGTCTAGTTGGCCTATCAATTTTTAAGAGTATGATATTGAGGTATCCAACTATTATTATTGAATTGTCTATTTTCCCTTAAGTTCTTTCTGTTTTTGCTTCACGTATTTTGGGACTCTGTTATTAGGTGCATATATGTTTATAATTGTTCTATCTTCCTGATATCTCGTCCCTTTTTCTCTTTAGTAACATGTTTTGTCTTAAAGCCTATTTTGTTTGATATTAGTGTAGTGACTTCAGTTCTCTTTTGGTAATTTGTATGGTATATCCTTCTTTTTTCCCTTTCAAAATATTAGGGGGGTACAAATGTTTTTGGTTACATGTATTGATTTTGTTATGCTTGAGTCAGGGTTATAAGTGTGCCCATCACCCAGATAGTGTTCACTGTGCCAGTTAGATAGGTTTTCATTCATCCCCTCCTCCTCTCTGCTTGATTTCCACCGAAGTTTATTTTCCTCTGTACACATGCATGCTGATTGGTTAGTTCCAATTTAATAGCGAGTACATGTGGTGTTTGTTTTTCCATTCTTTAGATACTTCACTTAGGATAATGCTCTCCAGTTCCATCCAAATTGTCGCAAAAGGCAACATTCTTCTTCAGGGCTGAGCAGTATTCCATAGTATACATATACCCCATTTTCTTAATCTACTCATAAATTGATGGGCACTTGCATTGATTCTACATCTTCGCAATTGTGAGTTGTGCTGCAATAAACATTCAAGTGCAGGTGTCTTTTTGATAAAACGACTTATTTTCCTTTGAGTAAATGCTCAATAGTGGCATTGCTGGATCAAATGGTAGGTGCACTTTTAGTTCTTTAAGGAATCTCCATACTGTTTTCCATATAGGTTGTACTAATTTGCAGTCCCACCAACACTGTATAAGCATTCCTTTCCCTCTGCATCCACACCAGCATCTATTGTTTAGGTTTTTTTTAAATAAAAGCTGGGGTAAGATGATATCAATCTGGCTGTGGCATCTATCACCTCATTGATCATCAGGGTTGATTCAGCTGATCTGCCTGGCTTGGCGGGTGTCCCCTTCCTCCTTCACCACTCCACGTCTGTCCTTCCTGAAGCTACACACTTGGTCAAAGAGGATGACCTTCTCCAATAGAGGAGAACCATTCTTCAGTCAAGTGTATGGTATATCTTTTCCTATCTTTTTACTTTCAGCTTACTTGACTCCTTGAATCTAAAGGATGTGTCTTGTAGACAGCGTGTAGATGGATCTTCTTTGATTATCCAGTTTGACAATCTGACTTTTGATAGGAATGCTCAATTGATTTACATTTAATGTAACTACTGATAGGGTAAGATTTACATCTGCATTTTGATACTTGTTTTCTATATGTCTCATAACTTTTGTGCTCCTGCTTAACTGCCTTCTCTTGTTAAGCAAGATATTTTCTAGTGTACCATTTTAACTGCTTGTTAGATTTGTTTTACTATATCTTTTGAGATATTTTCTTAATAGATTTTCCAAGGTTTTCAATATGCATCTTAACTTATTATAATACACTTTGAACTAATACTGATTTAATTCTAATAAGACATAGAAACTTTGTTATGTCTCCATTTCCTTTCTCCTCCTTTGTGCTATTATCATATATATCATTACATAAGCCCAAAAATACAGTTTTATAATTATTGTCACATGCAATTGTCTTTTAAATCAGGTAAGAGAAGAAAAATATGTATTTACTGTCATTTATATATTTAGCTACGTAATTAACTTACAAGAGCTTTTTATTTCATTGTAGATTCAAATTATCACCTGGTATCATTTCCCTTCAGCCAAAAAACTTGTTTTACTAATTCTTATAAGGCAGGTCTGCTAGCAACAAATTCTTTCAGTCTTCGTTTATCTGAGGATATCTTTATTTCAACTCCCTTTGTGAAGAATAGTTTTACAGAACATATAATTCTTGGGTGATAGGTTTTCGACTTTCAGCACTTTGAATACTGACTTCTAGTCTCTCTTGTTTCTGATGACAAGTCAATTATTGATCTTATTGTGGTTCTTCTGTGTATAATGAATTCTTTTACTTCTTTCTGCTCTTAGGATTGTTTCTTTAAGTTTGTTTTTCACCGATTTGACCTAATATATCTAAGTGGGGATTTTTTTGTGTGTATTCTATTGAGTTCATTGAGGTTCTTCGATGTGTAGATTAATTTTCAAAATTAAATTTGGTGAATTTTTGGCCATAATTTCTTCAGATAATTTTTCTTCCCCTTTCTCTCACTCATCTACTTGTGAAACTCACATTAAAACATATGTTGGTATGCTCGAAGGTGTCCTATAAGTCTCGGAGGCTCTGTGCATTTTTCTTCATTTTTTTCCTGTTATTCAAATTGAATAAATCCTATTTAGCTATTTTCAAATTCACTAAATCTTTCTTCAGACATCTTCAAGATGTCAGAAGATGTTAACACCTTCAATTTTTTTTTCATTTTACTTTTCAACTCCAGACTGAGGGTTTTTTTTATAATTAATCACTTTATTAATACTCTCTATATAATGGTTCATTGTAATCATACTTTCCTTTGACTTTTAAATCATGATTTCCTATAGCCTTTGAACATACTTATAATAGCTACTTTGAAACTTTTTCTGCTAAGTCCAAATCTGGGCCCCTAAGAGATAGTTTTCATTGGATAATTTTTTTTTCCTGTACATGAGTCATACTTTGTTTGTTTGTACATCTCATTTTTTTTTGTTTTACAAATGATATTTTAGATAATATTAGATAATATATTGTAGGAATTCTATATTCTGATTCTTCCCAAAGGTGGTTATTGTTGCTGCTGGTTTTTTCTTTTTTAATTTGTTTAGTGATTTTATTGGACTAATTCTGTACAACTTGTCTTTCCCAAATTTTACAGCTGCTAGTGTTTCTACTCAGTTTTTCTTTTATTTCTCTTTTTATTTTTAAGCATGGGTCATGGAGGTTGCTCCTGGTCAATATAATTTAGTGATCCTGCAATGGCTGGTCAAAGGTAGTACTTAAATACCTTGATTCAGTAAGATTTCTATCCTTTGCCATTGGATCTGTATGCAGGTTAGAGAACACATTCAACATCCAGGCACTTTACAAATTTGTCCCAGTTTACTATCTAATGTGACTTCTTGCATTTCTTCTGTGAGTTCATGAGGTCTCACATTCAGCCATGGATGAATAGTTAGCTAAGGCGTTCTCTGGTGTCTCTAGAATTTGCACGCAGCAGTGCTCATGTGTGTAGCCTTTCAGACCAACAGGGGTATGTGGCAGTTTTTAAGCGTCCACAATGGCTGTCTCTTTCTAGATCTCCCTGTTAAAATTTTGGCTAGTCTGTTAACCTGTGGCTTGCTCCAATCAGTATTGCAAGTTAGCTTTTCAATTGTTTGCCACCAAGATTGCTATTCTTTTTAGCAATGCCCCTGGACATGCACACCACTCCAAATCAAGCCAGTCTTCTCTGGAAGCAGAGCTTCTAATTTTCAGTTTGCACAGCCATTATAGAACTACCCCGCACATTTTACAGTAGCAGGCTTTGTTCTTATGGGAGTAGGGAAGACCTGTCCTGTCCAGAACTGCCTGGGATTATAGATGGAAAGTCTTTCTTATTCTGTAATTCAATATTAAACTCATTCACTTGCAGATATAAACCACATTCTCCAACATCAGTTTTATTAGAAACAAATATCTTCTAAAAAGATAACATGCTTTTTTTCTACCTCTAATCTCTTAATTGATTGGGTTAGATTTTATGAAGAGAAGAGCTCCAGTAGCTGGGACTTGAATTCCCATTCTCTGAATTCTGGATCAAGCCTCTTTAAGCTAGATCATTTTGCCTCCTATTAAAGTGTTTTGAATGAAAATAACAAATAAAATGGAAAAGTAGGTCCTGGTCTCAAGGTCCCCCATCCAAATACATAGAAAAGCTACTTGGTACAAACCACTTAAAATGCCGTAGGGTCAGCTAAAAATAATGCTTGTCCTTTAATCTAATTTGATGCTTATGCCAACTGGCGAGAGCAGGAATTCTAAGAAATCACTGGTTTTTACAGCAGGCGCTAAGGTAAGCTCATGTTCTGGGGAAGGCCATGTTTTCTTTGGCTAGCAGATGTTTTGTTAGCTGACATTTAGATATACGTCAAAATTGTCCTTTGTTATTATACATAATGGATCTCAAAGAATAAATGAAAAGCCTTTTACTCTAATTCAGAATACATTTTGCCACTCTGAAGGATACATTGGTTGAGCTCTTAAAAGCTCAGGCCTGGGTACAGGAGAATGACACAGCTGAATCTGCGTCTACGGGAACAGTCAAAGAGACTGGTCATGTTTAGCACGAAGAACAGACTGCATCCAAATCAACCTGTTTCACTAAGGAATGGGGAAGGTTCCTTATTATTTCCTCAGTTGGATAAATGCTCTTAACCCACATTATATGGGGGAAAAAAGTCAATTATCTTTCCTATTAAGTATTTCTATGGTAAAATGTAAGAAGAAACACTGCTAGTTTGATGAGAATTTCTACCTAATCGGTATATTCCATGATATGCTTTGAGACTTAGTCGCAAAAGTAACACTTCCTATGGTCTAAAAAATGAGAGGGAACCAGGAGGAAAGAAGGATGGATAAAGTGTCATGGGTTTATGTTCTCATTATCTGCAGGCATCTGAGGTTTTCAGCTGTGTGCTGAGGAAACATACATAAATGGGACCCCCAGCAGTTATTTTCTCGACATAGCTGTAGGGCCTGCGGCAAATGCATGCTGGGCAAGAGTCCTGATGCCATGTCACGTAGCGGTCACCCAGACTGAAAGCCCTACTTCTAGCCGGAAGCCCTACTGACAGCTCAGAAACCTGGAATGCTTTCCTGATTGGACATCTGGCCTGGCTGTAAGGTCTTGTTTCATGCTGATTCCTGACGTCTACCGCAGCTATTTATTTAATGAAGATTTGAATCTTTAATGTATGATATCACTCTGCCAACACTTCCGGCAAAGTGACTCCATGCTGGAACTTCAGCAGTCCCCTGGAAGCTCAGCCCAAGTCAGCTACTCCCTTTGCTTCCCCAGCCAGCACTGTTGCCTGCACCTAAAGGGGCCACCCTCCAAGAGGCAGAGGAAGCTGCTATGTTGTAGACACAACCAAGCTCTTAACAGCCAAGGCTTGTGTTCAGGTGGTGCTGCCCTCTACAACCTATACCTATATGACCCTGGGCAAGCCACTGCATTTCTCAGAACCCTGGGCTGTTCATCTATGATGTGTGGACAGAGCCACTGACCCCACAGTTCATGTGGTAGATACTGTGGCTTGCCTCATTCAGCACCCATTTTAACCCCCTTCCAACTAGCATTCTGTTCTACAAGCAAAACTACATTTTCTGAACTCTATTCCAGAAAGGGTATAGTCATGTGAATAATTTCTTCCATTTATACACATCCACCCGAGACTTCTGTGCAGAGAGCAGCATGAGGCAGTAGCCACCCAGGGAGAGCAAACCTTCTGGCAAGTTGAGTAGCAGAGACTCCTGGGTCTTCTGAAGCAGCAGGAGTAGAGTTCCTGGCTTCAGGCATGAGTATAACAGAGGCCAAATGGCAGGCGCCAGGGGCAACAGGCTTTTCATTAGAGCAGGACCATAGAGCAACTAGGAAGCTTCTCCTGGCCATGGTGTTCGTGATGGTATAACATCTAAGTCTAGTTCTCCACCTCTGAGATATTGTGAGCTACCAAATACTCTTTAATTGATCCCTTCTGCTTAGATCATTGCACTGTTATCTGCAGCCAAGAAGCCTGAAAATAAGTTATTTTATTAAAGGAATAAATAAAAATGAAAATAAGTTATAAACTCTGAGTTACGCAAATGGTACAAATTTATGTTTAATAACTTTTTGTTTTCTTTTTGAAGATGAATACATTGCAGAAAATCTGGAAAGGGAAGCTGTCATTTAATTCTCAAAACATTTCTATGGGAAGGCACTAGTTCTCTACTTCGGCAATAACAGTAAAAAACAAACCACCCTAACACTCAGTAAATTATTTAGTTTGAGAGTCATCTAGATGGTTCTTCTGGTTTGGCCTGGACTTCCTCAAATGTCTGGGTGCTAACTGGCTATTGGATAATCCAGGCTGGCTTTGGCTGGGATGACTGAGCCCACTTTCCTTCTCTCCACGTCTCTCTCATCTTCCAACAGGCCAGATCAGATGTGTTTTCATGACAATGGTAGAGGAGCAAGAGCACAACTGGAAACACACTAGCATTACTTAAGCCTCTGCTTGTATCACATTTGCTAATATCCCATTGGATAAGTCATGTCATATAGGATCAGAGTGAGATAGCACCACTAAGTTACCAGGGCAAAAGGGGTGGACACAGAAAAGAAGAGTGAAGAATTGGGGCTGTTACTGAAATCTGCCGCAGCATATACATCTCAATTTTATAGATTATTAAAGAGGCTCAGAGAGATTAAGTAAATTGTCTTGCCTCCCAAACATAGTAAGTGATGGTGATGAAAGTTTAATCCACTTTAATCTGACTCCAAAGCACCCAGGAACATTCTGTTAAATACAAATAAATGTGTGTGTGTATATATGTATATATAAGCATGATGCATTTTTATAAAATATACATTATATACATATATATGTGAATATCCACAAACACATATATTATCCTGTTATATATATTTGTGTGTGTGTGCATATGTGTGAGGACCAGACATACAGATCAAGGGTTGGCAAAGGATAGCTCACAAGCCAAATCCAGCTAAAAATCTGTTTTTCAGCTACCTGTGAGATAAGAATAGTTTTTACATTTTTAAAGCTTGTAAAATAAAATTTAAAAACCAAAAAATATGTGACAGAGATCATCTGTGGCTGATCTGCAAAGCCTAAAATATTTACTATATGGTTCTTTACAGAATAAGTTTGCTAGAGAATGGATTTAATGCATGACTTATTGATCCAATGGACCAATGTTTATAATTTACAACAAACTCTCTACTAATGAGAAGTCTCTCCCAAAAAGAAAGGACTGAGTCTTCAGGTACTAAGTAAACATTCAAGTGGGAAGAGAACATTCATTAGAAATAGCATAAACCAGGCCGGGCACGGTGGCTCACGCCTATAATCCTAGCACTCTGAGAGGCCGAGGCAGGCAGATTGAGCTCAGGAGTTTGAGACCAGCCTGAGCAAGAGAGAGACCCCATCTCTACTAAAAAAAATAGAAAGAAATTAGCTGGACAACTAAAAATATATATATAGAAAAAATTAGCTGGGCATGGTGGCACATGCCTGTAGTCCCAGCTACTTGGGATGCTGAAGCAGTAGGATTGCTTGAGCCTAGGAGTTTCAGGTTGCTGTGAGCTACGCTGAAGCCGTGGCACTCTAGCCCGGGCAACATTGTGAGATTCTTTATCAAAAAAAAAAAAAAAAAGAAATAGCATAAACCAGATAACCCCTAAGGCCTGTCTAATGCTAAGATCCCATGGTTACAATTACGGAACTAGGAATTGATGCATTACAGGTGATCAGTGGAAGATACAATTGTTCAAAGACAAAAAGCCCTCTCTAGTGGAAATGTTACAGTTCAAAGATAAACAATCAAGCCATGGTATCTTAACACTTGGAATTTATTCAATAATATTATTAACATGCTAACAATTGACAGTAGTGGCCATGTATACCTGTCACCGTCAAAGACTAGCAAAGGAGTTGACTCACTGATTATGTTTTGTTTTTCTCTGGATACACTTGTATGACCAAAGCTGAAAGTAGCTGAGCCTTCAGTAAATGGAAGTTTGCTTGTGTACCTGAATTTCATGGGTCTTAAATGTTCCATGAGGGAACCGAGCACAGCAAAAGTATTTATACACCACAACCACTAATCAGGGTTTAATTAGCCTTTTAATTAGAAGGGTAAACAGAAGTAAAATTCCCAAATTGCTCATTGTTTTTTTTAACATGTCCATGGAGCACCATTTTATTTACCTTTGCAGCCCCTAGAATTTTAGCACAAAATTAATCATTAAATTTGTTAACTATTGAATGAATTGCCTGCTTTCTACAAAATTTAGCTTTATCATATT
Organism: Avahi laniger; assembly: GCA_963575035.1. Lineage (NCBI taxonomy): Eukaryota > Metazoa > Chordata > Mammalia > Primates > Indriidae > Avahi > Avahi laniger. The sequence continues at coordinate 12,474 of CAUYSK010013294.1, forward strand.
TGGTTAATTGCAATGTCCAAGCATATCAACCACTCGCTTGTTCAGCTCTGTGAGTGTTACTGAAAGAGGAAAAGAATGTCTTTATTCCCAGCCATCCTGCAGTCGTCCCAGTGCAAAATAGCAGTGCAGATCTGGATGGCTTGCTGCCATTAAAGTAGCTTTTCCATGAGGTTTATTTAATTTTATCTTCAGGAAAGTTGGTTTAAATGTCATTCCCTTCATTTTGCAAATGATGAAACTGACACTCAGAGAAGCCAAGTGGTTTTCCTGAGGTCATTCGGTCCAGGACAAGGTTTCTCAAAGCATGAGCCCCAGATGGTCCTCATGGCTATCACTTAGGATTTATACCAGATGTCTTCCATGTCCACTCGAGATGCACTAGCTTCACCCAGCCTCTTGTTCCACCCCAGCCATCCCTCTAACAACCAGCCCTACCCAGGTCCCTACTGACTTCCCATCAGTGCAACCTGATAGCACCTGGGGCACACCAATGGCCTGTGCCTTTGTCTCTTCTCCTTATTGTTCTTGCTGAGGTGTAAGAAGTCACAGGATCTATTGATACTTGGTACTGTGTATTTTCAATCTGGAAATTCATGAGGCAAGACTTTAGCCCATGGGAATAGGAGACTGGATAAATTCTCCCTTCCTCCCCTGGTGGGACTATCCTGAGACACAGCAGCTCCACAGGCTATGGAAGACAGCCTTGTGAGGAACTGGTTTCACCTGGCAGGATGTGGGAGCCAGCCTAACAACGCAGCCTCATTTTGGTGCTCCTTTTTCTCTTAATTATTCCTTTCTGCCCTCCCAGTACTTCTCTGGGATGCTAGTCCTTAATAAAATAGTAAGATACAAGCCTTTGGCTCAGGCTCTGCTTTCTGGGACCCCAGACATACATTACTGGATTAGAGTATCTGGGAAGGGAGCATTTTTATAAGTTCCCCAGATGATTTTCAAGTACTACGCAATCTGAGGGCCACTGTATCTAAAATGTGAGCCTAGTACAAAGGACTCTAAATTCAGATGCTCTTTCCATATTAATATTAATACATGCCAGATAAAAGAAAGACAACCCTGTTGTTCTCGTGCTGAGTCAGGATGGAGAAAGAAACCCCTGATTGCACGACCTCTACTGCATGCGTTAATGGGCTGCTGAGTGTTTCTGACCCTGATGATACCTGCTCCCACGTAGTGAACCAGCTCGCCTGCCCATCTGGGCACTGGGCTAGCCTGTCCGGGCTACCCTGGTTTGTGATGTCAAATGGGCTACACTCCGAGTAGTGTCCTGCTCTCAGTCAGTAGATACACTGCCTGCATGTTGGCACAATCTTTCTCCCCCACCCCTTTTCTTTTATTCTTCTTCTTCTTCTTCTTCTTCTTCTTCTTCTTCTTCTTGTTTATTAATAAATCACTCCAACCCTAAAGAGCCTGATCTGATTACCATCCATTGTCTCTTTGTTGGGAAATAAATAAATAAATACATAAATAAGATATCACACTCCCTATCCAAAAAGTGACTGGGGAACAGAGGCCTCCGGAGCTTTGTTACAGCTGCTTTCACCCTCAGTGTCATATCTTTGAGGCAGGATGAAAAGGGATACTGCTGGCAAACATCTTTAGAAATGCTATAAATAGCAAATCAACAAGATCCCGGAACAAAAGAGAAGCACAGCCAGTGTAATCAGTTTACTTACTGAGCAAGTGGACTATTCCAAGGCTGAGGACTGTGTCCCAGCTGATGAGACCATGGGACTGGGGAGGCAAGAAAAATCGACTTCCTGCACAGGTTGAGGGGAAGGCACATAGCTGGGACACCCGAGCCCCACTGGGCTCTCACAGTCCCCATCTCAGGTTGTCAACAGTAGCCCACAGAAGGAATATGGGAAACAAGAAGTCCAAGGACTAAGTACATACAAAACGTGAAAAGGAAATGAAGGAGGCTGATGTTGGAAAGTAGACAGATACACGGGACACAGGGAGGACAGTGCAACAGGACATCGCTGGAACGGACCAAGAGATGCTCTCATCCAAGTTTTCCCAATAATGACGATGATAATATTAACTAATGTTTACTGAGTACTTACGATAAGCACATTTATTGCTCACAAGAACTTTAAGGTACATACTGCTTTTATTACCATTTCACACATGAGGAAACTGAGGTTTAGAAAAATTAGGTACCTTGCCTAAGGGTACACTACTAGTTGCAAACTTTTTAAAGCAATAGAATATTTTTCCTTTTGTCCAGAGTCCCAGTAATGAAAACAGAGACAGTAGAGTGGTGAAGGAAAGAATCCTAAACCACCAAATTCTAGCACATCATAGAACCCAACTGGAAAACCATTTCCTGAGTACCAGCTGAGGATCAGAGAGGGGAATAGGACTGTCCAAGGTCACCTGGGCCAGCTAACAGTGAGGCTGGTCGCCTGGAGCCCACCCAAGCCTCCCTCCAGCACTGTGTTTCACAGCTAAGGGCTGCCCCCATGGAAAGTTCATCCCCCCTTTGAACCACCAGCAGACTGAGAATTTAGTTCTGTCCATGTAGCATCTACCACACTGACTGGCTGTTGCAGGGCTGGGTCCCCTTTGCCTCTTAAGTCGTCTGTGAAGTCCTGAGAGCAGAGTCTGTATCTTCATCTCTTCCAGGTTCCTAGCACAGAGACTGGCACACAGAAGGAACTCATTAAAGTTTATTAAATGAATGGATATTCTGATGGACAGAGGAATAAATAAATTAATATGTGAGCATCTATAAAAAATACCACTGTGGAGAATACAAAGTATTTTCATGCCTAACATCATCTTTGCTTTCCAAAACCAACTGAAAGGAAGTATTACTATTCTCATTTTACAGACAAAGGACCTCAGGCACCTAAAAGGAAGTTTCTTTTTTAAAGGCACACAGCTAGAAAGGTGAGAAGTAAGACTGTGCTTAGATCTGACTCCAAAACCTCAACAGCTAAGGAAAAATACTGTATGATTCCATTTATCAAGGTACCTAGAGTAGTCAAACTCACAAAGATAAAGGCAGAAAGAAGACAGAATGGTGGTTGTCAGGGGCTGGGACTAGGAGTGAGGAGGTGGTTTTTACTAGGTTCAGAGTTTCAGTTTTACCAGGTGAAAAGGCTTCTGTGGACGGATGGTGGTGATGGTGGCAAAACAACGTGAATGTACTTAATGTCACTGAACTATACCCTTAAAAATGGTTAAGATGGTAAATTTGGTGTTATTTGCATTTTATCACAACTAAATTTCTTGTAAAAATCAATAGCTAATATTTATTATTTGTTACAGTTTGGATATGGTTTGTTTGTCCCCATCAGATCTCATGTTGAAATTTGATCTCCACTGTTGGAGGTGGGGCCTGATGAGAGGTGTTTGGGTCATGGGCGTGGATCCCTCACGAATACAGGAGGAGCAGCAGGGGAGTGAATTCTTGCTCTAGCAGTTTCTGAGAGAGAGCTGCTTGTTAGAAAGAGCCTGGCATCGCCCCTTCCCCTGGCTTCCTCTCTCTCCATGGGATCTCTGCACGTGCTGGCTCCCCCTCCCCTCTGTCATGAGTGGAAGCAGCCTGCTGCCCTCACCAGACACAGATGCCAGCGTCTTGTTTCCCATACAGCCTGCTGAACAGTGAGCCAAAAAACCATCTTCTCTTTATAAATTACCCAGCCTCCGATATTCCTTTATAGCAACAAAAACGGACTAAGACATTACTCTTCTACTATGTGCAGTACTATTTTAAGCATTTCATCTTTTTTAATCCTCACAGCAACCTATGAGGTAAGTACTATCACTATCTTTATTTACAAATGAGAAAACTGAGTTACAAAGAGGTAAAGTAACTCATCCAAAGTCACATAGCCAGTGACCCAAGAACCAGACCCAAGGAGTCTGCTTCCAACTGCTACAAGAAATGAACAACGAGGAACAGAGAAGACAGTTTGATAAAGAATTCACTACCATAGCAGAAGTGGGAGATTAGTCCTATGTACGTATCTCTATCCAAATCTGTAACTATATTAAATACTTCACTATAATCTTTAAACTAGGGTATCTGAAAAATATTTTTTTTTATTTTAATTTACTTCCCAGACTGAAAAAGAGAATTCCTATTAAGGGATGTACATACACTGAAAGAGCAGTGGCTTTGTATTCAATAGGACCTGAGTTCAAATCCTGACTCCAGCACTGTTGGTCCATGTGATATTAATGTTATATGAACATAGTTATTGTGAACACTAAATGAGATAATCTGTGTAAAAGCAGTAGCCCATATCGAGCTCAATAAATGTTAGTTCCCAATCCCACAAAAAAATTTGAGTAGTAAAAATATTTTGTTCTCAATTTTTAAAATTTAACTAGTACCATCTTCGGCCTCTGGGTATGAGCATGCTTTAATAGTTCAGGGAAGATTAATATTCGTACTAAGATCTACATCGTAAAAGATTCCCCAATAAGTCAAAATGTGGTCATATGAAAGAAACTCTTATTTCTAACCTAAATCCACTCTATTTCTGACTGCTGACTAACCCTTCCTGTGCTGGAAGGCGATTAGGTTCTGTGTATCTTCTTCTTGCAAACTTTCATCCTTTAAGTTGAACAATTCTGACTCCATTCACCTGTCTCAATTTGCCATGGTGTCACTCTAGCCATGGTGTTACTGCCAACAGACCCTAAGGATATGATTGGGAATGAATGGAATAAGAAGATAGTAGTAAGTCCAAATACTGTCCTGATCATGGTCCAAACATGGCCTAGAATACTGTTCAATCTGTGCTCCACACTAGTCTCTTGATCCTTCTCTGGGATCAAGAGGGAATGATGTAGTTGTTTCCGTGTCTTTATCTTTCCTTCAGCTATTGAATACACTAAGTATAAGACATCGGGGAGAACACCATTTGGATTCACACCTTACTCCTGTCTCAAGAAGCCCACTTTCTAGTAGGAGAGATAAGACAGGGGCATAAAGAGTTGTCATGTAAAGGGGAAAGTTACAAGGGCGACAGAAGAGAGGGAGAGAGACCATCACTGCTTATCTTGCTGCCTAGCATGTGGTAAGTGCCCAAAGCATGGTGGCTGTTGTATTTGTTGAACCTATAAAATTAAAACAAAAGATATTTTGGTGTAGGAAATAAAGACAAGCTCCAGAAGAAAATAACTGGCTTGAAGATGAGCGGGAGTTGATATCAGAAGCAGAGAAATGGAATTCGGGGAATGGGCCAAATGAGGGCAAAGACGCAGAGGCATAAAGACAGAAAGACGCGAATGGAGAGTGTTCTGAGGGACAGAGGTCTGGTGAAAACCATAGGAAGGAAGAGGCACTGAGGAAAAGGGAAGGAGGAGGTGTGAACAGATACGGGCCGAAAAACACAGCTGTTATTTCACTGAGAGTTTTATGGAGAGATTTTCTACCCCAAAAAATAAAGGTAATTTTAATGGGACATGAACATAACCCAGTCATTAATTCATTCACGTATTCAACAGTATTTTCTAAGCTTATGATTCAGAGCTGGAATATATCAAAGATGAGTAGGAAGAGGCAGTGCCTGTGTTCAAGCCACTTAGAGTCTATAAAGCACGACAGATATGTGAAAACACAGTAATATTAAGAGCTAACATTCAGTGAGTATGTATTACGTGCCAAGCACTAACCTGTATTATTTCATTCAAATTTCACACTAGTCATAACAGTTAAGTACTACTGCTATCTCTATTAAAGTGAGCACACTAAAGCTTAGAAATGTTCAATGACTTACTCAAGCTCACAGAGCTTGCTTGTAGTAAAAACTGAGATCCAAATTTAAACCCAGAAACTGCCTGACTCCTTTACTCCTCAGGATTATGCAATCCAGCCCCTAAACTGTAGTATGCTCTTCGCAGGGGTCAGGGCAAAGGGGAAGAACAAACGCATGAGTGGTTACCTCTGCCTGGGGTCGGGGAGTATTGCAAAAGGCTTCACAGAGGAACTGAGCTAAATCTTAAAAGATATACATAGCTATTCAACCATCAGAGGGGAATGATAGCTGGGAAGGATATTTCAAGCATAGGAAGTAGCATGTGCAAATGCAGGAGGTGAAAAAGCAATCTTATGTGTTCTGGAACAGTAGAAATTTAGAGAAGTTGGAGCACCAGGTGTGAGGAAGGGCCCTAGGAGAAAACAGGCTGTAAAAGCAGGGTAAGATCAAGAAGGCTTCTTCACGCTATGCTACATAATTTGGGTTTTCTCTTGCAATCACTGAGCAACTACTGAATTAGCTGGGGAACAGCAAGATGACAAATGCATTTTAGATACCTCTGGTGACAGTGTGGCCAGACTGTAGATGGGCTAAGAGATCAGTTAGTATGGAGGGCACCGCAATATTCCAGGTGTGGCAAAGAAGTTTCTTTTTCCTCCTGAGCACACAGCTAAACTGCACTTCCCAGCCTCCCTTTAAGTGAAGTCCATGTGACTTAGTCTTAATGAAATGAGGGTGGGAATGATGCAGGTTACTTCCAGGTCTGGACGCTGAAAACCTCTCTTGAGATTCTCACACTCTCTATTCCTCATGTTCTAGCTCTATGCAGAGGAGCTGCTGCTGGATGATGGTGGAGTCACACAACAGAAGGAACCTGAGTCCTTGAATGACCATATGGAGCAGAAACCCCTCCCACACAACTTATACTAGCTTACGACATGAGAAGTTTTATTATAATATTCAGCCACGATAAACCCTGACAAGATATGTTGAAAGCCCAGACAGTGATCATTGAAATGGAATAGAAGATGGATGTAACAGAGGTGCAGAAAGCAAACTAGATAAGAGCTGGTCACAAACAGAATCTGAGATGTCCCCTTTGTCTGCATGGTCTTAGAAGGAATAAACATTCAGTAGAAGAATTATCTATCTCTTGAAGACAGAGATAGGGACATAAAAAAGGCATGATCAATGTCCTAGCAAAATTCAAAACTACATTTGAGCTCTACCTCTTCCTTAATTTCTATTTAACAGCTTCTGGGAAAATAATTGTCTGGGAAAATCTCACTTAGAAATTAAACCCCAGGCATAATGTTAGTTCAACATGAGGGCATTAACACTGCTTTGTACTTGAAAGTTGCAAATGTAAATCTATTCCCATCACCACAAGTTTGACTGAGACTCCCAAGTACAGCAGTTCACACTGCATATTTTCAGTTCCAATACTACCAGCCATGGAGTGACTCTTCAAAGAAAGACCTGTCAGCTTCATACACAGTAGACACGACTAATCAGCAATGCCATCATTCCACTGGATCCCCTCTTCTTGCTGATAGAGTTAATCAAGAAGTGGGGAGAACGCATCCAGGAGAAAGAAAGCCAGAGGACAGGGAGCTATCCCAACCTCAAAGCCGCAGTTCCCTTGAGGAACTCAAAGCTACTTTCTACAGCAAACAACAATCTCTTTTTAAATTAATCTTCACATACAGTGAAGGAGTACTATTCAGGCTCTGGAGATACCTAGTGGAAAGAGAGTTAAGGTTCAGGGTCAGAAGACATGGGTTCAAGTCTCAATCATGTGATATTCATTTCTTTCTTCATTCAAAAAATGACTGGCCCAGTCACCATACCAGTACAGTACACAGAACCAGCTTGTAGAGTTGTTCCGAAGATTAAATTAGCTAAACTGTGCCTAGTTTTTAGAACAGTAGCTGGCATGTGTCATTTAAATATTTACTATAATACTAACACTACTAAAACTAATACTTGACTGTAAAACTTATAATTTAATAGGAAATAATAACATGGTTGTTAGGAAGGAACATAACAGTAATTAGAGTTGCCTTCTAAAGTTGACAGTTTCTCATCTCCTTACGTCAGGGTAGATTGATTGCAATAACACAAACTCTTGAATTTTCAGTGGTTTCACACCACAAAATGTTATTTCTTGCTCGTGCCATAATACAATGCAAGTCGGTGTGATAAGGAAAATTCTGCTCCACTGAGTCACGCAGGGACCCAGGCTGCCTTCATGTTATGGCACTGCCCTCTTTTAAGCCCTCGGTGTGCTTTCCATTTAGCCAGATGATGGGTAAGGAGCTCAAGGGCTAAAGTTGAGATTCTTCTATGAGCCAGGCCTAGACGCTGTACGTCATTTCCTTTCATATTCCATTGGTCAGAACTCAGACTCATGGGTTTATCCTTAAGGAGAGACTGTGGAATTAAGTCTGGCTGTGCGTGGAGGCAAAGAAGACCACAGACACTGGTGAGTGAGCAACAGCACCTCCTGCCACATCTGTATTCAAGGAGTGGCTGAATAACCATCTCTCAGGGACTCCAACTGTTGTTGAGACTCAAAATGATGACATTATGACAGATGAAAAGTCCCTTAAAGACTGTCAAGTCCAACCAGCTCCCTATATGCACTTGCCCAAGGTCACCCAGATAAATACTGGCAGAACTGCAGCTAGAACCCACTTCTAACTTCCATGTCATTCCTTTGTCCACCCACTCACCTCCTAAGTTGTCCTCTCCAAATCTAATAGTTGTTGCCTTTTTGCTCACTAGTTTAGCTACCTGTTTGCCTTTGGGAAATAATTTACTACTCCTTTCACACAGATTTCTTATCGAAGAACATTTACTGCCTTATGCCATCTGCCTTGTTTCACAAAAGGTAGGTTGAAGGTGAGGAGACCACAATGAAGGTTACTGTGCCTCCATTCTTACCAAATCACAGTGGTTACACAGATGGCTCAGGTAAGGTAAAATGCTGACTGTAGGTGTGAAAACATGGTCATATCTGCAAACATAGTTTAACTGACTGTATTTTTTTTCCTGCATCTTTTTGCTTTAAGTGGTAGGTTCTTCAGTGGCAATGAGTAAATAAAATGTATTTCCCTTCAGCAAATTTTGCATTTCATCTAGAAGACCACAATCCTCCACTCTATTCACCTGCTGACATGTACAACCAAAACATGAGGTCTATTAAAATTAGCTAATAATTAGCCCAACTCAAACAACTACCAACAGAGCCATAATTTAGAATTTTGGCAATTTGTTTTCCAATTGACTTGGTTTCATCTTTACTAGATGCATGGACTTCATTAGTACCAATCACTACCTCTGAATGCTCTGAATGATGTATTCTATTTTTTTATTAATTAATTCAGTTATCTCTTCTGAAGGTTCAAGCAGCAAACTAGAAATGCTACTTGACAAGTGCCCTTTTAGAATACTGATTCTCTGGACATGTTGATCTTTCCAAGTTTTTGCCTGTGCTTTGCTGAATACCAAAGGTCTATAAACAGAAATTATGAATAATTCAATTGCCTCATCCCATGGGGAGAAAATATTAGGAAACACTGTCAAGGATGTCTATAATTCTGGAAGTTGACAAATGTATACTTAAAAGTAGATGAAAAACCCCAAATCTCAGAGTTTGAGAGAGAGGACTGTTCAATATTCTGTGTCCACTGATAGCTCTAGTCCCAGGGGAGGTTTTTAAGAAAGAGGCAATTACCTCATAAAAAGAACCAAGGGCTCCTGGCAGAATTCTGTGAGGACCTTGAACAGATATCTGATCTGCTTTCTCAAATTTCTCAATTTTTAAATTTTCTCAGCAATTCATTGGGAAGTCCAAACTTACTATATTTTAAAATCTGGGAAAAATTGTGATTTAATTGTTTGTTTTCAAGGTAAGTACTCCTGCCTTGCAATGGGAGGAATGACTTTTGATAGGTAGCTTAGTATGAGAATGTGACAAGCACAGCATGTGGACGAACATGCCAGATGCTGCTTCTGCCATTCCCTCAAGCAAACTCTTTAACCCCTCTGTGCCTCAGTTTACTCAACAGTGAAATGGGGACAATAACAATCCCACTAACCTCACAGGGTGGCTGTGAGGATTAAACAAGTTAATAAGTGTAAGAACCCTAAAACAGTGTTTGGCACATAGAAAACTCTTTCTAAGTGTTAGCTTTAAGGAAGAAAATCGACCTGGAAATCACATGATAGTGTTTAAGACTCCACAACAAAGTTCTTACTTAATCCTTGCCTTCTTTCCTTTATTGAATGCCTTTCTATAGAGCCATATATTATGATCAGTTATTCCCTTCTTAAAATGAATCAAATGATTTTCCCACTGGTTGGAGATTATTATAATTGCCACTATCTGAGTTCCTACTACAAAGCTTATGATGTAAGTATTATCTTCATTTTACAGATGAAACAAATCTCAGAAAGGTTGACTAACAAGGTCACTGTAATAGATTAAAGATGGTGCAACTTCTTTGCCATCCTCCCACTGAGAGGTGAGATTTATTTTCCCTCCTCTTGAAGGTAAGCTCATCTGTGACTGCTTTGTCCAACAGAGCACAACAGAAGTGATGCTGCCTACACTGGTTCTGGCCATAGATTTCCCACCTGAGAAATAAAGGTTCTAACAACACCTGCCAATGCCTGCTTCACAAAGTTGTGAGTATCAGGGGAGTTAATGGATGTGGATGTGATTTGTAAAATAGAAAGCGTTACACAGGCATTAAGAATTACTATCATTTGTACATGCTAATTATACTCTATATTATTCTGTAACAATAAAAATCACCTGCACTATAGGGTTGCTTTGTCAATATGTATAATTTAGACTCTAGGGACCACAAAGAACAACATGCGACACCCCCACCTCCAAATCATTCCCCACAGGTAGGTTATGTCTCTGCAACAGGAAAACATCTGTTCTGTTCAATTTAGCCATTTTCATTTACAATCACTTCAACCAATTGCTTAGTAGCATGTGGGCCACAAGAATAGAACACGGACAACCTGCCTTGCACCACTTGTTCCTGGGAAATCAAACTGAGAAATACTCGTTGAACACTATGCACTGGCATTGTGCTGGGGTCTTGAAGATTTAAAAAGGGAAAACCAAGTCAGGAAGGTCTTGCCCTTAAGAGGTTTAAAATCATGATAGGAGAGAAGGGGAAAAGGGAAGAGCAGAATTGTTCAGGAGAACCCCCGGCAGATCCTTTGCTAAAACAAGGTTTTTCTGTCATGTCAAAATATGTTCCTAAAATTTCCCATTCTATGATTATAAACTGTCAAGTAATGATTTGTCTTTAATCAAGACACGATTGTGATGAAACTCTTTATCTGTTTTTGACTCACCATTAGGAATATCTGGGCTTTAAATTATTTAGGTTACCTCAGGATGGGTTTGCACCAAGCCAAGACACAGCCAACACTCTCATACTGCTCCTTCAAGTGTTACTTTACGGTTCCCTAATCCAGGAAGCCTTCCTTGATTTCTTTTCCCATATACACCCAACTGTCTCTACACTCCTGTATCAACACACACTTAGATGCGGCCAGACTCTTCTTTTCTCTGCCACAGAATTCTCTACTTCTCCCTGTCACAGTGGTTCTCAAACTCCGGAGAGCATCTAGGGATAGAGGACTAGTTAAAACACAGACTGCTGGCCCCAGCCCCTGAGTTTCTGATTAGGTAGGTCTGAATGGTGGGATCTGCATTTCCAAGTTTTAGGTGATGTGATGCTGCAGGTCTAAGGACCACACTATGAGAACTACTGCTATGTCACATAACATTGATTGCACTGCACTGTAATGATCTTTTTGCATGTCTCTTTCAGTCTAAAATGATGTATTATGTGTCTACTGTGCTTCCCAGCTGACTACATCGAGCTTTTCAAATGCAGTCATTTGTCTCCAATTTTATATTCCCAGAGCCGAACCCAAAGCCTGGCCATATGGTAGATCTGGTGAATGTTTATTGAACAAATAACTGAATGACTGCTCCATCTTGAGGTCAAAGGGCATACTCATATACAAAACATTTAAGAAAGACTCAAGGGTTTAGCCAGTGGCTGTAGGGCATGGCCATGTATCTGATCGAACTGAGGATTTATGACATTGCCTGCAACAATTACCACACTACCTGGCCACAGGGCAAACATCAAGTTCATTACTAGGCTCAGTTTTGATCTGCCACCATTTGATTATGTCTAGGTAAACACAGAATCTAGGATGGGAGAAAACCTGAAACCAAGTCATGAGAGAAAAGTTTAAAAGAATTGTAAATGCAGCCCTTGGAAAAGATGAGATTTGGCAGGGCAAGGGTTGGTTGGGAGGGAATTGAATGAAGGCTAGGTTGGCACAAAGAACTGTCATGAGAAGGACAGAATCAACTTACTTGTTGGAGCCTCAGAGGGTAGAACTTAAATTCAAACTTCCTACTGGTCCCATGGTAGTCGGTTATCAGACCTTATTAACATTAGTGTCACTAAAGTTGGTATTCAACCCTCCACTACTAAATTTGACTGGCTTTAAAAAAAATTCAAACTTCCTCTAGCAAACATTTATCTATGCCTCCAGGATTAAAATGCTGCTCTTCAGAAATGAATCAGACATAGTCCCTACTGTCTTATGGCACAAAGATTTTAATGCAAGTGGTTTATTTGGGAGGTGTTCCCTAGAAACACCAGTCGGGGAGTGGAGAAGTGAGGCATGGCAGGGCACACAGCCAATACCAGGGGTGAAAATACATTTATTATCCCTGTAGTGAATCAGCTGCAGCTCAATCCCATTGGGAACCCTGGGAGAGAATTAAATACACTTCAGAGTTGCCCCACTCAAGGAAGGAAGAAGCTGGGGTATTTATTCACCAACTCCCTTTTGTAGCTGTTTAAGGGCTGCTCCTGGGGGACATGAAGTCCCAGGTATGTACTTCCAGCCTGCTGCATTTGCAGGTAGATACACCAAGAAGCCTTCAGCAGAACAATGCATGTCAGTGGGATATGAGTGGGTCACCAACAGCATCTGCTACACCTGCCTACAAAAAGTGCCTATAAACATGGAGAAGGTAGACACAAGCCATCATCAGTGACACAATCCCAACAAAGTACTAAGGGTTCCTGTGAACCATGAGATTCTAAGGCTCACCATGATAATATTAACAACTAACATTGGCTTGTGTTATGTATGCAATAGTATTAGTCTGCTATTGGCCTTATCTTAGAGGTGCTCTTACAATAATATCATCCATTTCCCTGATGAGGTGACCGAAACCAAAGTGGCTGAAGTGACTTGCCCAACGTCACGCAACAAGCGGGATTACGCAGGAACCTGCCTGGCCTGAATCCCAGGTTCGCCACTCTACAGCCTAGTAGCACACCCTAGAATCCTGAATCCACGGCCCACAGACTTCCATCTGAGTAAGATTCCTTCTGGCCAACTGCTTCAGGCAAGCCTTATTTTTTTCCCTGGCAGGCTCTGGTCCAGTAATAGTATTTCTGTTCTGCAAAGACTGTCTGAGTTTAATTCATCCCCCTCCCCCAAATCATCACCCTCCCAGGTCTTTTTACTCTAGAGCTATTACCTTGCTTATTCCCACATCCACCATAAACCCCAGGGTTCCTCCGCAAGAGCATGTGATATTCAAACAACATGCATTTCTAAAACTGCAGCTTGCCGCTAGTGTTTGAGGTCTTCTCACTCACAGCCCCTCGAGGCCTTGAGATCCTGTTTGTGCTAAGTATATAAAGTGGCCCTAAAGTAGGTTTTAATTAATTCAGCTGTTTAGCTCATTGAACTAAAAAATATCAAATTAAATGGCTCCTGTTTAGCCTAGTGCTTTTGTTTTCACTGTTTTCCACTTCACCAGCGATTGGGGTCCAACCATATGATTTCTCCAAAGTTGTCATTAAAATTCTTTAATTGAATAATGAATGTGCCAGCAAACCTGATGAACACCGGTCGTTGAAAGCACCTGAAAACACCAAGACTGTATGCACATAGTTGTAAGAAGCAGGCCTACGCTTAATGCCCTGGAATCCTCTTTGGTGCTTTTTTCTTCTCTAAGGCAGAGAGACCCAACCTGTCCCAGACTCAGGAGGAACCCCGATTGTCGATGTCAAGCTCATGTTCCTTTCTGACGTCATCTTGTAAAGCTTTCTTAAATTGGCCAGCTGAGGTTTGTTTTTTTTGTTTGTTTGTTTGTTTGTTTTTTAACCATTTAGAACTTTATTTGCATATATACCTTCCCAGAAATAACATTGTATTAACACTACATTATAATCTCCTGCAAACCTACCTGCTGCACAAACTTCCCTCAATTTCTAGACACCATACCTCCAGATCTTGCTAGTTTTAAGAGCAGTGAGGAACATGCTTTCAGACATATACCAGATACTGGACAATTATGTGACTTATAATGTCTGTTTTGAGTTTAAACATTTATTGAGCATCAGCTTTACCTTAGGTTAGTAGTTGTTACAGCTTTTAAAAATGGCCACAATCCTTACACTGGTCCATGTAGTTATTCCCTTTGTGACTTCGCAGCTCAAACAGTGGCATTTATTTCTTTACCTCTTAAATCTGGGCTGGCCATGTGCCTTTAATTGGTCAAAAGAATGCAACAGAGTGATGGTGAGCCAGCTCCCAGCCTTGGCCCTAGGGGCCTCGCACACTTCTGTTCTTTCTTGGCCCCCTGCCTCCACCACGAGAACAAGCCTGGACTAGCCTACTGGGGGATGAAGAGACCACAGAAAGCAGAGCTGAGGAGCCCATTCATTCTAGCTGAGGCCACAAACATGTGTGTGAATCCAATCAAGATTAGAAAACCCTGCTGACTTGCAAACTAACCCTGCAGATACATGAGGAAAGCCACCTTAGATAAGTCAAGCCCTCCAGCTAACTTATAGACTCATGAATTAATTAAACATCTGCTCCACTAAGTTTTAGAGTGGTTTGTTATGCAGCAATAGCTAATTGATACATTGGTTTTCAAATGTGGTGGGGATGGAGGTTGGGGTGGAAGTATGAAGGAATCTTCAGGGCAGGAAAACATATGCATTGTTGGAAAAGGTGAGAAAGTTGTCTGGGTGATACATGCCCATTGATCTCCTACCACTGCAGGTTGCTGCTTAAAAAGCAATGTGCTCAGCAGTGGGAAGATAAAGATTAGAAGTCAGAGTTCCTTCCTTCAGGTTATTTATGATCCCAGGAGGGTGACTATGGCCAGCCATCTTTACTTACCTGTGACTGTCCTGGTTTTAATGCTGGACATCCCACATTCTGGGAATTCACTCAATGTCAGACAACCTGGTATGGTTTGTTACTCTAGGTCCTGCAGGAGAGATAAATACCTAAATAGGTCCTTTTAATGTGGTGCATGAGAGTTCCTTGCTAATATTCACATCTGCCCTGCAAAGATGCCGCATTTCATGGAAGAAAATGAAATCTAAGAAGAGTTAGTTACTTGCCCAAGACCACAAGGCTAGTTAGTAGTGGAACTCAAATTCAGTCTCAGGCTACCTAACACCAAAACATATTTTTTTTTTAACATTACGCTGAACTGCCTCCCCGCCCCAACACACACACCCCCATCAAAGCAAAGAAGAGGAATGGAGGGGGACTAAGGGGAGGAACCTGAGCCAGATTAGGCCATTCAAGAAAGGCTTGCTAGGGAAAGTGACCCCTGAAAAGAGTCTTGGGAGACACTCCAGGCATCTTGAGCGAGCAGCTTGGACAAAAGTACAGGAGCATGAAACAATGTGGGAAACTGTAGGCTGACCAGTTCTGATGCAGTATAGGGTATGAGTCAGGCTTTGCTAGGGGGACAGTTACAGCCCACCAGAATCCAATAAGAGAGGGGCCTCCTTCCATTTCAAAACATTTACATGAGAAAAACAATTAATCCTCTTTGTTGTAGAACATTTTGCATGTGACAAACCGATTTGAGAACTAACACCACTGCACTTGCAAATCTGGAGCAAAAACATTGTAGTGTCACATGCTGAGAACCTGAGGCTAACAACAACGAAAAAAACTACCTTATAAAAACTCATTGGTAAATGTGCTAAGTAGTTGCTTTCCAATGCAAATAGTGAACAGAATGAAATAAAGCCACCATTTAGTCATCGCATAATGTTTTCTTAAAGACCGAAATGTCAACAGTGTGTAGACCTTTCAGCAGAAAGACTAAATATGATTGACATATATGCAAGACATGTGAAAAAAATTAAAGAGCCAATCAAAATGTCTGATCCAATTTTTCTTGCTTTATTGAATGTATTTTTCTAACTGGTTTAGAGCTAATTCATTTATTCATTCATTGAAGGAGAGTTATCTGGCCTCTAGCATATCTGGTATTGTCCTCAGTGCTGAAAACACATTCGAGGTATATTTGGACCATGTCTTTAAGAACATTACAATTAGATGGAAAAAATGGATATGCAAAACATTAGAGAATGATAGAATATGGAGTATAACAGAGGTGAACATAAGGTGCACTGGGTAAGTTGCTCCTTAGCCTGTCTAGAATTGGAAGAGGCTTCAAATGACCTTTGACTAAACTCCAGATGAGAAGAGTTTTCCAGTAAGATGTAACAATATCACCACCATTTATGGTGAGCACTTATGTGCCACTCAAAGCAATAAACCTTTTACATACATTTGCAAATTTAATGATTACAACAGCTCTATGAGGTAGATATTGCACTAATTTTTTAAAAATGAGGAGACTGAGCCCTAAGAAGTCCAAGATCTACCAACTATTAGAACCAAGATTCAGATCCACATCTCTCTGACTCTAAAGCTAGAGTTCTTGACCTTATGTTACATCCTTTCCCACCAGGGAAAGACATGCCAGGCAGGGGGAAGGCAAGCACACTGGAATTGGCACAGGATGTTCAGCAGATCTGCAAGGTAGGAGCACAGGCTGTGAATGGAAAATGGAGGAAGCTTCTCCAGCCACATGATGGAGCATTTCGCATGTCATGAACAGTTTGGACTTTATCCCCCTCACCCACACACAAATGGGTTGACAGGAAAAGAAAACAGTGGAGCGCCCTTCCTGATCAATGTTTTCTTTCTGAGCTGAAAAAAGTCTATTGCAATCCTTATCCAGATCATTCTCTCTGGCAGGATGTAGAAGAGCAACATCAGGCCCCTCTGGTACAAAGGCTTGTGTTTGAGAAGCTGTGTTGTTATGGAGAGCTCATGTATTCATTTATTTAGTGATTGCTTTTATTCCAGTTGTGTTTTGTTTTTTAGCACCTACTGTCTGCCAGATTTTTTACTAGGCACATGGAATTACTGGTGAGCATAAAAAAAGACATGACCTCATTCTAAGGGAGCTCAAATGAGGACAAGGTAGAAAATAAACCATTACTAAGTATTTAATCACAAACAGGTTTTGAGGGAAATGTGCTATGAGGAGCTAAGCAGGAGCAGTCTACGGGCTTAGACACTTGCTTTGAGAGAATGTTATTTGAGTTCTGAAAAGTTAAGTAGAGATTAACAAGATGAAGTTAAGGGAGAGAGCATTCTAAACAGAGGGAACCAATTCTGCAACGGTAGGGAAGTAGTTTTCGTGCCTTGACGGACAAACAGAAGCCGAGAGCAGAGAGACCAAGAAGGGAAGACAGGAGATGAGCCAGAAAGGCACGTGGAGGGTCTTATAAGCCACGGTAAGGACATGGGTCTGGTGCCTGGACCCTTGTAAAAACTTCTCAAGAGTTATGTCCACACTCAAGATTTGCCCTGAAAAAGAAACACCCCCACTGTCTGACATAGTCATCTATGTAACTTACAGAATCTTCTTTTTGTCCTAGTTGCTTAAAAAAATCAGAGCTAAAATTATTTCAGACATTCCATTCAAATCAATATGGTGATATGTGGGTCTATTCAGTTATTCCAGAAATTTCCTCTGAAGTGATATTGATTTTTCACATTCAGAAATGCATTCTAATGAAATAACTTATCCTGAAGATCACATTGCACCTGCTCTTTGCTTTGTGAATTTTGCAATGGATTTTAGCCAAAGCATGAGTAGTTGACAATCGCTAGCAGTAGCTCATACATTTACTTACTCCAAGCAAACAATGGAGGAGAAAGGAAAGGTTAATACAAGGAAGTGAGAAAAGACAGAAGTTTAAATTGCTACAGTCATAATAAGATAATCTTTTCCATTGCCTAGGACTTTTAGGTTTAAAAACTATTCTCAATGTGCTTTCTCCTGTACCTCTAATTTTGTTTTAACAGCAACTCTTGATTCTATGTTTTGGAGGAGGAAACTGAGGCAACGAGAGATGAAATAACTTTCTTTGTGGTCTCATTGCTAGTGATGGTGGAAATGGGATTCACAGGCAGGTCTGAGACTCCAGAGTCAATGCTCTCTACACATCACGGCCCACAGATGCGCTGTCCTTGGGGACGATCTGCAGCGCCAACACAGGGAGTACACAATCCTGGCTTTTCACATTTCACGACCTTACAAAATAGCTGTGATCCCCTGCTCCCCAGATCCCACTCCAAATCCCTTCCCTCCCGCTGGGTTAAGCATCACCTCACCCTGTGGTTCCATAAAGGAAACCTGGAGAAATTAATGGTCTTGTTACCACCATTGGTGCTTAATGACCCTGCGGTTTCCTGCAGAGTGTATTCTCCCTGGGTCGGTTGTTAACGAACCACTTCTTCATTCCCCGGTTCCAATGGAAGTCTCTTACAGCAACAGCAGCAGAGAACGGATTGAACACCCACTAGGTGCCAAGCACTATACTAAGTGCTTATATGAATTGCCTTGTTTGTAGCTCGTTTAAGTGATCCTGTAGCTCAGGCATAATTATCCCCATCCCACAGATGAGTAAAGTAAGTTACAGAAAAGTTAGGTAACATGCCAGAGACTACACAATAGTAGAGACAGGATTTAAATTTGTGAAGGTGAACTGCAAGTCTCGCATTCTTAACCACTACAGCGTCAACTCCTCCGGCAGTTCTGAGGCCCAGATATCGAGGGCAGCCGCTTGGTCTACTTTGGGAAAATTGCACAAACCTTCCTACATTGATTTCCTCTCCCCTTAGGAATATCAAGGGTTACCTAAATACCAACTCCCCAGCTCCCTGAAATTAAGATAAATGCAGCGGGTGGGCAGAAACTTAAACCCATCCCATTTTATATTAACTTAATGGAGTATTTAGCACCTCAAGACTTTTATTTCTTCCTATTACCTCACCCCAAATTAGAAGGAAAACTTCATCATGAAGACACAAGGAGTGAAGTAGGGTATACTTTATTGGAGTGTTTTCTAATTTCCTCTGATTCAAGTTCTGTTCAGACACCTATCAGCTGGCTGTTGAAAACTTTTAGTTAAATAAGACAGACAGAGCAGGTTGGGGGTGCTGGGGTTGTCAGTGCTCCAGATCTAACAGGGTTAAGAAAATCCCAAACCTTCCCTGGGATCTTGTTGCCTTTAAATGCTAGTTCTTAGAGCCAATTACAGAAAAGGGTTAAAAACAATCGCAGGAAAAGAAAGACGTAACACCACAGGTGTGTTTTTAAGACCAATATATTCAGGTAAGGACCTGATGTGGGGAAAGAGGAACCTGCAGTGACCTGGTCATTTTTAGAGGTCAAATTTGGAATAAGGAACAGGAGTGAAGAGCTATATGGCTTCAGGCAACCTACCCTTTTGTGAGCCTCGGTTTCCACATTTCTAGGAAGAAGAGTTTTGAGAATCACTAAGGCCTTTTCCAGTCTAGACATTTCATAAAGAGAGGTTTAAGTCTTAAGGTTAAAGGGAAGAGTCATGTAAGTTTGGCTAAAGCCAAAGTGTCTATGTTCTGCAATCCACTCCTTTGTGCTTTCCTAAGCAGGACTTCGGTACCTGCTCTCCTCATTCAGCAATCTCTGTCTAACAACTTCACCGCCTGTTTCTCACGTCTGTCTACTGGAAGCCACCCGCCCCTCTGTTTCTGTTGCCATCACTTTAGGCCAAGCCACATCGTCCCTTACCTGGGATATTCCATGGGCCTTTGATTGTAATGCTGCCTGAGTCTCTCACCCCCTTAAGTCTATCCTTTACACTGTAGCCAGAGTGATCGTTCTAAAGTATAAAATGTGTCTATCTTCAGTTTAAAACCTTTCAATGTCTTATCATAATTATGGGAGAAAAAAGACATTCACCAACCTGTTCCTGGTTACCTTTCCACACTTATTTTCTGCAGCCTCTTGTCATTAACGTCTTGCTCAATGAACGCCAAATCCTGCAAGCCTCTGAGTCTTTGCTTGGGCTGTCCCGTCTCCATTCAGTTGGGTATCATCCTCTCATGAACCCTCTGAACTAGATGACTCCCTGAACCCCACTTTGGACCAAGTGCTCCCATAACACCCTGTGCATGCCTTTGTTCATCACTGGCTGCATCATATTTAAGCCCTAGAGGCCTTTAGAGGCCGCACCTGGGACTAAATGTTAATAAAGGCTATCTCAGAAGGATAAACCAGGGCGGCTGAGCACACTAGGAGAGTGTGGCAGAGAAAAACTGAAAGAAAATAGGAAAGCGGAAGTAGTCCCCTATATAAAATTCTGCTTGGACATGCAGTGATTGAGTTCTGAAAAGTGACCACTGCATTGAGCAGCATAGAAATCCTTGGGGACCTCAGAATCGTCTTCTTGGGTTTGTTAAATATACACCTGGATTAATTTCTCTACTACTCTCAATTCTTGTTTACAAGCTTGCTAGCTTTCAGAAGCAGTAGGCTCATAGAAACATTTTTGCAACTTTTAAAAAAACGAGATTATGTCTGGTGTTGGAGCAAGGCTAGGTTTTTAACTGAGATCACCGTTTACAGGCAAGATTTCAGAGTAACTGCTCTTGAGGTAGGCCACTGTGACCTCAAGAGGCTCTCTGGCCTCTGGCTAGAGTGAGGGAGCAATCCTGGAAAACCTAATCCTACGAGGTAGGAAGTCAGAGCTGGGGTTTCCTTTCCAGCAGTAGAATTTTCTGCATAGGCAGGTTTCAGAGGGCCTGTGTCAGAGAAGCCAATGCATGGAAGGCCATTTGGTAAGATGCTCTGTTTCCCCTCCCCCACACATCTGCAGAAATGGGCCTCACTGAGACCATTAGCGTAAAACCGCATGTCCTACAGTGCTTAGGGCTGACTTCTGTGGCCTCCTCTTCTATCCCCTGCTCCCTGGTTTTCTAGGCTATAACCATCCCAGCATTCTTTGTGTCCCTTGCACATTTCAAAGGTTTTTGCATCTCTGGGCCTCTGCCCTTGCCATTCCATTTGCCTAATATTCTTCTCCACTATCGTTTTGAGGTTGGCTCCTTCTTGTCCTCAGGACTCAAGTCAAATGCGCCCCCTCAGAGAGGCCTTCTGTACACACCATGCCAAGGCAGCCCCTGAACCCCAGTCGACTTCTGTTTCCCTGATAGTAAATTCTTCACAGCACTAATGGTTCCAAGAGATAACCTCATTGATCTATGGGTGTGCATATTCACTGTCTCTCTTCATGAGATTGTTAGCCTCATGAAGGCAGGGAGCCGTCAGTCCTGGCCCTGATATATCCTCAACAACCAAATAGCGCCTAGTACAGATTTGGCACTCTGTTAGATGGTTTTCAAATGACCACAAATGATTCGATTCACCAATGAGCCAAGTTCTGCACATCTCCGTCAGGTTTCCCAGCTATTTCTTGAGGATTACCCAAAAGGGTGATGTCTGAATTCTTTGGAAGGATATTGAAAATTCTCCATGCCAGAGTATTTCTCAAACTTAAGTTGCCTAAGAACCACCGGAGTGCTGGTTTAAGGTGTAGGTTTCAGCCCCAGAGGTTCTATTTCAGCAGACTGGATGGGGCCCTGCCCTCTGCAAGGGATGCTGCCGCAACCCGCAGACCACTCTTGGAGAATGCAGTTCTCTAATTTAGTCCCTGCATCCCTCACAGATCATAGATCACACTGCAGCAACTCTCACCTGCTTCTCCTCCTCTGAACTGGGTAAATTCATGCCTGGATGGATGGATGGATGGAAGATGGCTGGACAGAGAGATGAATTATAATTTTTACAGGCTAACCAACCCAAAAGAAAGGCAACGGTTCATTATGCTCTTTCCAGGCAGAGACTGCAGGAGAAAATGAGGCTTGGATAGATAGCTTGGATGTCTGATGCAGGGAAAAATCAAAAGCTTTGGTGCCTTATAAAACAGTATAAATGTTTTTGTTTTTTTTTTCCTGTAGAACACAAAGGGGGCTGAATTCAAATGGATGTTCTCAGAGTTTCCAGAATTGGAATTCCATTCTGGATGACCAGAATGTGATCTGGGCAGTGATATTTTGGCAAGAGTCTTTTGACAAGCTATAATAATTAGAATAAGTGTCTTGTATGTTTCAGATACTTTCTACACATTACTTCTCAAAATAGTCCTAAGCGTTCCTGTCTGCATTTTATAAACGAGAAGACAATGGAGGTTGAGAAAGGATATGCAGCTTGCCGGAGTCACAGGGTGAGATGGGATTTGAACTCAGGTCTACTTGGTTCCAAAGCCTATGTTCCCTCCACTCTGTCCCTTCTCAGAGTAGAGGTGAGTGGGCAAAGGGCCAAGCAGGACCTGGAGTCTGGAAGCAGAGCAGCTCCCAAGGGTAGGGAGTGCTGAAGCCCGGCATCTACAGAGAAGGGTGGCAGGAGGCCCCAGGGGCAGCTGGGAACAAGGTCGGCAGACCCGGCAGTGGCTGGGAAGATATGCAACCAGGCAGCAGGACGCCATTCAGTCCCTCAGCCACTTATTTATTTCCATACACTCAACCCTTCATTCAGTCATTCACACGCGGTTATTTGCTCACTTCGTCGGGCGTTGCTGGAGGCCCCACGGTGTGCCAGCGGCCATGAAGAGAACCTGACTCACCCATCTGATTTAGTCTTTGCAACTACATTGGGAGATAAAAAGTAGTATTCTCCCATTTTGGAGATGCACAAACTAAGATGCAGGCCACCGGCATAACTTGCAGGGGTCATGACTCCTTTCATCTACTTAATTTTTTAATAAGCAATTTACAGCATGCTTATTATGTGGCAGGCACATTATGAGCACTTTATGTACATCGCCCATATGGTACCTAACACAGAGCCAGCCATTGGTAGATGCTTCACAAATGTCTCTTAACATTTGAATGAATGAATGAATGAATGGAGATGCTAAATCAGCATTAAAGAAAATGGGTACTGATATCATTCTGAGGTAGCATGACTCATTTCTTTGACCAATCAACATACATTTATTATTTTTAAAATATATATTTATTATACATATAATTATATATGTGTGTATGTTACATATAGCCGCGTATGCTGTGCAGGGCACTGGTGAGAAGACAGAGACACAGACATAATATACTCCATTCTTGCCTTCTAGTTGAGTGGGTCTCCAGTCCAGGAGGAGGACAGAGAGACAGACTGACACAAGAAAGAAGCAAAGATTTCAGCAGCTATGAAGAAGGGATTCATACACTCAAGAGAACAAAATCATGACCAAGTGACACCACCTGTTTAGGGGTCCAACTCCCAGAACTAAGATGACAGAGTAGGAGCTCCAGGACACCCTAAGCTGCTAAAGTGGACATTCTAGAAGCCCTAGGGTCAGGGTTGCAACAGGCCAGGGCTGAGGCTGAAATGAAGAAGTTCCAGCTATGGGAAGAAGAAAATTTCTGGGACGTAACATCAGGCCAGCTGAGCACGTTTTGCTTAGTGAAGGTAAAAGGTGAGAGTGTTTGGTGTCTACATGTGTATGTGCAGGAGGGTGAGGAGGCCAGTGCACACTTATACATCAGTGTGTTTGTGTCTTGGATGATGTCTCTGTGGGAACCTGTATCTGCTGGTTCCTCTGTTCCTGGATTTGGGCTTGACTCCCTGGGCTGGTACCTGTGTGTTGCCTGCATTAGGGCAGAGAATGCTGAGAAATAAGGAAGAAGAGAGAAAAAGCTATTAGAGCCAAATATTTATATCAAACACTCAGCTTCTGTGCATGGCATTTTACATACAGAGAAAAAAGACCATCTCCCTGACCTCCCCAGAGACTCACCTCCACACTTCCTAAAAGCAGATTCTAACACACTCAGTGCTTACGAGTCTCCTTTTAGATTGTGGGTGGTTTTTAAAAAGGGACTCTTCAAATAGTTTTCTAAAGAGTAAAACCCCCACAATTCTGGCCATTCTCTGTGTCAGTTTGAAACACAGATACATTATCCTTAAGAACACAGCAATATGAGCACTAAGACAGAGAGACGGGCTCTGAGTCCACGCCGGGCTTCCCCAGGCCCCACCTCCCACCCACCTGGGTTTCTGTCTATCCTCTACCTGCCCTCCCCTTCACCCACTGGAAGCTATTGATGCTTCCTCTTTGGCTTCAGCACACCCCTCAAAGGAAGGAAGGGAGACCAGCGTGGGCAACACAGTGAGATCCTATCTCTACAAAAATTTTAAAAATCAGCTGGGTGTGGTGGCACGTGCTTGTAGTCCTAGCTACTTGGGAGGCTGAGACGAGAGGATTGCTTGAGCTCAGGAGCTGGAGGCTGCAGTGCGCGATGATCACACCACTACATTCCAGCCTGGGCAACAGAGCGAGACCTGGTTCACATCGTGCAAAGGATTTTCGGGTCCAAATGACCGACACAGGGCTGGGACTGCCCAACCTACACTCCCATCAACCTGTAGGATACTCTCCATCCTCAGGATTTCTGCACACAGCTACCTCGTCCCCTCCTTAGCCAACTACTGCTTTTCCTCCAGGGTTCAGCTCAGAGGGGGGTCCACTGAGGAAATCTTCCCTGGCCTCCTTGTTCACACACCTGCACTTGTATACCCGTGGCCAGGTCCATCTTTTTTTTTTTTTTTTCCAGATGGAGCCTCACTCTGTCACCCAGGCTGGAGTGTAGCAACACCTCAGAGCTCACTGCAGGCTCCACCTCCTGGGCTCAAGCTATCCCACACCTCAACCTCCCCAGTAGCTGGGACCAGTGGCCTGAACCACCACACCTGGCTAATTTTTCTTATTTTTTTGTAGAGACGGGGGTCTTTCTATGTTGATCAGGCTGATGTTAAACTCCTGGGCTCAAGCGATCCTCCAGCCTCGGCCTCCTGAGTCACTGGGATTACAGGCATGAGCCATGGCGCCCAGCTTTGCAAATGCTCATTGCACTCTGCACTTCACCTCCACCGCACCCTTCACAATTGTGACTGATCAGCTACACGATTTGTCTTTCCTACTGAAGAAAGCTCCCTGAGGGCCAGGGCCACGCCTGCCTTTTTCACCAGGGCCCATGCAGTGCTTCTCATTTAGCAGGCATAAGTTCAGGGATAAATAAGCCTCAGCTTCCTCATCTCTAAAGCTGAGACAAGAATGAAAAACCCCTATGAGGATTAAATGAGATACCAGAAGTGACACTGCTTGACCCGTAGCAAGATTTTGCTTTTGTTTTTTGGTTGTTTGTTCCCTAATCATAGCTCAAAAATGAAATCAGCTGCCTCCTGGTGATTAGCTTTCTGACACTGGGGCCTCCCAGCAAAAGGCGAGTGAAAACTTTACAGGCATATTGTAGAAAAAGTGGCCAGAGAGTCTAGGTGGTTCCCAATCTCGGCTGCAAAGTAGAGTCAACCGGAGATTTAAAAAAAAAAAAAAGAAATGACTGATGGTCTCAGAGATTCTGATTTAATTGGTCTGGGGTGGAATCCAGGGAGGAGTATGTTACAAAAGCACCCCAGGTGGCTCTAATGTGAACGAGGGCTGTGAACCACTGGTTTAAAACAGACAATGTTACATTTTCTTCTAGCCAGGAGATGTCATTCTAGGAAAGCAAAGACCCAAAGACCACTTATTTCTTCTGAGAGAGAGAGAGAGAGAGAAAGAGAAAGAGAGAGAGGGAAGGAAGGGAGAAGAAAGCCCTTTAACCCTTACCATAGTAAGGATTTTTAAATTTTAAATAAAAAACTACGGCTATGTAACCATAGAACCAACCATGGAACAATTTAAAGAGCAGTGGCTTTGGAGTCTCAGACCCTCTCTACTGAAGAACGTGGGGATTTTCATCTACGCAATTTGAGGTAAGTTGCTTTGTACCACTGAACCCCTTTCTCCAATTTAAAGTGAAGATAATGTTACCCTTCTCATAGAGTTTCTGTGAGAATTCAATAAAATAAGATGAAAAGGGGTGTAGCAAGTGCTAGCACAAGGTAAGTCCTCCTTGGTAAAGATTTGTGTGCGCTTTCTCTTCATATATATAAGTTATTGATGTGAACACATTTTACAAGCCGAGTGCAGTTATAAGGCATTATCATTGTGATCACCAGCCAGCCCAGGTGGAAAGCTATGGAATTGATTTTTTTTCTCTTTTTAAATCCAGAAACATTCGTAGAGAGCTGTGGTTTTCTCTTGTGTCCTGGTGTTGGTTGGATCTTTTTAAAAAGACACACATACACATACACACTGACACATACAAATACACACATACACACATGCACACACATACATATATTTCTTTTCTTTTTTTTTCACAAGTCCCCACTGAACTACAGCATGCGTGAGAAAATATGAATCAGAATTTACTGTGTCTTGCTGCTTTCCCCTGAGGCAGGTCACATATATTTTGCCAAAAATGATCTGCCCACTCGTTGCTCACAGATCCTTACAGGACTGAACACCTGACCCTAAGCAATGGGGAAAAGATTCAAAATGCTACATTGAAAGAAGTGGAATTTTAAACAGATTCTTGGTATCAGCTTGTAAAATGACACCAGCCTCTGAACATGCCTCGTCTGAAGAACAATTGCGCATCCTTGCAAGCAAACCATGTCACATTTCATTACACTGACGCAGCCTCCAGGGCAGGAAACATCTGCAGCACGTGGTGGCCAAGGAACCTACACACCAGGTGAGAGCTGGATGTACCCCTCACTGACTCTGTGACCACCGGTAGGCCTGTTACCTTCCCTGGAACCCCTCGCTTTATTTGTGAATTGGGGCGATGATACTTGCTCTGTGACTTCACAGAGTCGCCTGAGGGTCACTGGCATAGTGCGTGGGCAGGTGTTTTGTGCACTTAGAGAGCTGTGCAAATGCAACGTGGCATCGCTAGGTCTGGGCCAAGGATGGCTAAGGACCACTGATGATGATGCCCCTCTCAGTGTCTTATGGCACCTTCAGTTCTAACAGGACTCTCAAAACCCTGGATTGCTCATGAAAATGTCCCTGTTCTATAGCTCTGGCAGGTTTCACAGTCCAACAATTCCAACATCTAAGTGTTCCTAAGGTTTAAAACTACCCAGCAGGCAGAATACTGGCTGGACACACAGAGTGATAGAAACGAAGAAGCCAGATCTGAAGACCAAATGTTTACTCCACTGGAACACCTTCAGGCAGAGGGCCAGGCGAATGGGCTGAAATGGCGATGACAAGAGTTAAATGTGGGTTTCGCATCCAGTGGGCTTTCCTATGAAACTATGGAATTCAACTTCAGGGACAAGGGGGGTTCAGCTTTCTTGAAATGCATGTCACCGATGCCCACTGCAGATTCTGATATGCCCTGGGCAAGAGAGCAGGGTGGGGTGGGCTGCATACATGTATAATGCATTTCAGAAAAAATTCCCTGGGTAATTGTAATTAATATGTTTTTCTCCTCCCATCCCACCATGGTTGAGAACATGCTTAAAATCATATCCTACAGACGGATACTCATGGCACCAAGTAAGGGGCTTATTCGACCTCCAGTTCACCTCCTGGGCACTCAATAATCTGTCCCTTTCTACAGAACTGAACTTTCCACATCACCTATATCTATTAGTTATGATGATAATTGTGGAGCGCTGCAGTCGACGCCATCAGAAGATGACGCTGAGCACCAAACAACTTTGAAGTAAACATCAGTTGAGCGCATGCGCCAGCAGAGAAACGCCTTTCCTGGGGAGGACCCTAAGGGCGTGTCCAATCACAGTTTGCCACCTAGCCTTCACCAGTATATAAGCCTGTGCTTGTTTTGCTTCG
>CAUYSK010013295.1:0-30631 GCA_963575035.1 Avahi laniger
AGTCTTTGGACCTTCCTTGTCTTTGGCTGCAAGGCCTGCCGTCGCTGCAGCTGTCTTGCTAGCAGCCTAAAGAAGAGACGATGTGCCAACAGCATATCACAGAAGCCGAGCCAGAGCCAAGTTTGAACCACGTTCCAACACGGACTTTTTCCGTGACATGATCAAACTAAATCCCTGTTATTGCTTTCGGTTGATTTGCATCAGGGTTTCTGATAACTGCGGTCAAAAGCAAGCTAAGCTGATACACTCGGTGAGCTTGGAAGCACAGCAAGAGTAGGAAATGAGTAAGGCACGGGAGCAATGCGCCTGCCCAGGGACCAGAGCGCTTGAGTCTGAGGGAGAGGGCAAACTCCCTACGTTCATTGCTCGGACAGGGTCTGGATCTTTCCCTTCTGTTTTCGGAACTCTAGACTCATCCATGACACAGTTTGTATGGCCCTCCCACGAGTGAAGAAGCACCTTTCCAGGCAGACCCCAGTGAGCTTGGCCTTTTGTCTCACCGCACCAAAATGGGTCTCAGCGCTTCCTGAACTAATCCTGAGGCCAGGACTCATTCACACTGGCCTGAATTTGCAAAGCCAAGGGAAAGAGGTTACCCTTAGACCCACCAGGCCCGACCTTGGACCTGAGGGTAGGACAGCTTCCCCTCAAGCACGTGGGCTGTGTGTACAAAACTTGGGAACCTGAACAAAACTCAGGATAGTCACCAAGTAAAGGGGAAATGGATGCCGGGGAGGCCACCTTAACATCCGCTAGACTAACCAGCTTTACCAATCCTGCATTTAAGTTGGCTTCCTATTAATATTTAGACCTACTAGAGGGAAAAAACCAAAAATACTGTCAATACAAATATTAATTTATTAAGGTCCAAGTTGTATTTCATATTAGTAAGGCTGTTTTGGTATATAAGAAGCTGCTATAACAGATAAACTAGACATTTTAGGGATTTAGTACAATAAAGGTTTTCTTGCTCAGACACACTCTACACAGCGGCAAGATGAGGAAGAGTGAGCTCTCCGCTCTAGAGGTGGCAGCGGCCCTGCCCACTTCAACATGATTTCAACGTTGTCCCAGACAGCAGCACACAGCCAGCAGGTGGAGGAGGAGAGAGTGGAGCAGGGAGAGGGAAGTTCGGCAGGACCAGTTGGCAGTGAGGGAACCTTACTGTCCAGCCGGAGAGTTACTGCCACACAGCTGCTCTAGGTGGCCTGGAGGAAAGGAAAATGGTGTGTCTGTTGGCAGTGGCCAGGCTCTGCCACCGTGGCCTCTTGGCACCACCTGGCTCCTTCCCTCCTACCACCCAACCTCGCCCTCCCTGCCGCTCCACCCCACTTGATGGCCCAGAGAGGAAAAAGAGAAGGAGAGAGGATAGGACTCTGGAGAGCGATGAAGCAATCTGTGAGCCAAAAAAGAAAAAAGCAACAAAGAAGACTGAGATGGGCAATCAGAGAGCTAAAGACAAAACCCGGGAGAATGGAGATACAGCGATCAAAGGAAGAGGGAGTTCCAAGAAGGGGAACAAGAACACTTAACTCATCTTCTTGTCTCATTGGTGCTAAGGGCTAAAGGATCTGGGAAATGTGAAAGAGTTACCCAACGATAAACAACACTGTAGCCATGTTTGAGATAATCTCTGACAATCTGCCTATGCCCCTTGGCTCAGCTGAGAGCCCAGCCTGTGACATCCAGCCCCTGAAATTGCTGGATCCCACTCTGCTCCCTGCCAGTCTGCCCTCCCAGCAGTTGGGGTGGCAGGAAAGGTGGGGCAACTGCTGCCTAGGGCCTGCACAAATGCCCCGTGATTCCAGAGCCTCAGGCAGAGTTTCCAAAGTTAGGATGTCCCTAAACCCCCAGGAGGTCACAAGGGATTGGATCCCCAGACTCAACGCCCCGTGTCCTCCAGGGAAATACTCACCCTTGCTCATCGGACCAGACTGGGCTGCACTCGTACTTGAAGAAGAGAAAGAGGAGAGAGAATAAATACGAGAAATCTTTTGTACAGGAAGGCGGGGTGGGAGGGTAGGAGGAGTGTTTCAAAAGCTTTTATAAATTTAATTATATGTCACTTTCTAATTGTATTTCATAATTGTGTAATTATCCCCAAGTATTTTTCTTTAAGTAACAGAACTAGTAATTACATACTAATTGAATGGATAATCTCATCATTAGGATAGGTAAATATATAATAGTATGCGGATAAGGTAATTAAAATTCCAAGGATGATTCTACTGTAAAAACCTGTGAGATGTTCCTGCCTTTGTCCCAGGATTCGCTGCTCCAGCAGGCTTTGAAATTCCACCTGGACAGAAGAGATTAGCTCCAGGGCCTAGGGAATGGGTAACGAGACAGCACATTCGCCAGCAAACGTGGACATCAGGCAGCTCCATCTCCACAATCCTTCCCAAAATCCTTCCCTGGGATTCCCCACTTTCACACTCTTCCCCATCAGGGAGGAGCCCTAGAGTTGCAGAGTAGAATAGCTGGATATGGGCTGTCTAACTCCCCACCCTGCCTGAATGCAGGGCTCTGAGAGGGGTGGAGTGGCCACGAAGCCAGACTCAACTGATGCACAAAGGAAATAATAAATATCTTCCCCTAACCCCAGAGCAGCTGTGATGCCCACGGCCGCCCACAGGTCAGTTTGTGAGGCTTCCTGCATGGGCAGAGGCTGCCAGTGTCAGGGAGACTCATTGATCAGGATCACAGTGCAAAAGGTTTCAACCACCTGAACAACCCCAAGCCAGAAGCAGAGGACCAGCCCCAGCTACTCGCTTCCTGCCCCTGATCTGTGACAAGTACTTCCTCTCTGACCAAGTGCTACTCAGGCTCCTCTGAGGCCCCATCCTTGGCCTGCGGAGACCACTTTTAGCAAAGAATCCTGCTGAGCCAGTTTATCGGGAATCCCCCACCCTTGGTATCTAACCAAGTTCCTCTTAGGAATTTTTCATCTATTTCATCCTCACCCTGCCCATTGGCTTTATATATCTGTACTTGTTCCTGCTGTATTTGGAGTTGAGTTCACTCTCTGTCCCCTACTGTAAAGAGTTTGGACCCCCATTGCAATAGTCTTGAATAAAGCCTTCTTTGCCATTTTTGACAAACAGCTGGTGCATTTTTTTTCTTTTACAGCTAAAACCCTGGGCCATGGGCCATGAGCAGACCTATCCAACCTAAGATGACACTTCTGGCTTCACCTATAGAGTGACAGGTTTTGTCCTTGGGTAAACTTAAGATGTTAGGGAAGAGGAACAGGGGTGTCAGTGAGATTTTTTGAGTCCAATAGATCAAAGATCCCAGAAGCCATGCATTAACCACTACACAACACTGCATATTTTAAAAGATTTAGTGACAACTGGAAAGAGAAACGTGCATATATAAAGCAGGGGTAGCCTCAGGATTGCAAGATTACGCTTAGCTGGGGAACCATAGAGGGCTGTGTGGAGCGGATGTTAAGTTGGGCATCAGAGAGTAAATGGGCAATATTGGGCAATGCAAAGAGTAGAGAAAGCAAGTTGGAGAAGATAGTATGCTGACCGGTTATTACAATTTCCCTAAGAAGCTGAACATAGAATCAGAAATGTGCAATTTGGTGGGGCGCCATGGCTCACACCTGTAATCCTAGCAGTCTGGGAGGCTGAGGAGGGAGGATCACTTGAGGTCAAGAGTTCAAGACCAGCCTGAGCAAGAGTGAGACCCTGTCTCTCTACAAAAAACAGAAAAATTGGCTGAGTGTGGTGGCACACACCTGGAATACCAGCTACTTGAGAGGCTGAGGCAGGAGGATCGCTTGAGTTCAGGAGTTTGAAGTTGCAATGAGCCACGATGATGCCACTGCACTCTAGCTGAGGTGACCAAATGCGACACTGTCTAAAAAAAAGAAAAAAAAATTGGATTTTAATCACAGCTATTCTGCTTAAAAGTTGGCAACATTGTCACAGGAAAGTAATTTCCAATGCTGGGAATCACTTGAAGTCCAAGTGGGTCCTTGGCTTTGCACAAGAAAGAATTCAGGAGTGAGCCGACAGTGTCAAGTGAAAGCGAGTTTTATTCAGTCTCCACTCAAGGGCTGTCTCAAGTTTTGTCTCCTCCATGATAGCATCTCTGAAAACCTCCCACTGGGAGGAATCCTTCTTCCCTGCTATTCTCTGTAGATTGCATTTGTACTGTAATCAGCCTTGCAAAATGACCCCCTCCCTAAGTTACTTTTTGTTCCCTCAGACTTTACCAGTCAAGTCTGACAACCAGATTTAACCAGCCTCTCCAGGGGATTCGCCATCCATCACCAACAGCTGATTCCTGAGTCAGACCAGTGAAGACCTGTGGCTTCAAACCCCATGTGACCTGACCTGCACTCCACGACCACACCCACTGTGAAAGCCGTGCCCTTAGCCTGTCAGGGAGATGGATTTGAGACTATTTCTCCTGACAGATGGCTTTTGCATTAAAATCCCTTCCTTCCTTGGCAATTCTCATCTCAGTAATGGGCTCTTTGTGTGGCATGTGACGGGACCTAGGCTGGACCCCTCTGCGGGATGGCTGACAGTACCACTTGCAAGATTCAAAACACGCCAGCTCACACCGGCCACCCCCTCCACCTTTCCTTGTGGTGAAGTTATTTGTGCCCATATGTTACCTCGCCCACTAGGTTAATAGCCTCTTGAGGGTAGAAACTCTGTCTCGTGTGTCTTCGCATTTCCCAGCTCTAAACATCGCACTGTCTCAAGATACCTCCCCTTCCTTTCCCTGGCTCACAGACTCCTAGGCCTTCTTTAAGATCCAACCCAAGTGCCAACTCCTCTGTCTCCTCCAAGCAGAGCCAGTTCATGTCCCCTTTCTCCTGCCATAGAACTGCGCAGTGTATGTCTGCCCCTCTCCCTACCTCACCCCATCTCCCCTCACCTAGGGGGGCAGTGTCCTGGTGAGGCGCACACACTCTCCAGTCTGTCTGCTGGGGTTCAAACCCTAAGACTCTATCGCTCAAAAGCTGTGTAAGGCTGGGGGTGGTGGTTCACACCTAAAACCCCAGCACTTTGAGAGGCTGAGACAAGAGGATCGCTTGAGGCCAGGCATTCAAGACCAGCCTAGGCAACACAGTGAGGCCTCATCTCCACAAAAATTTTTAAAAATTAGCCAGGTGTGGTGGCACACACCTGTAGTCCCAGCTACTCAGGAGTCTGAGGCAGAAGGATTGCTTGACCCAGAAGTTAAAGGCTACAGTGAGCTATGATCATGCCACTGCACCCTGGCTTGGGTGACTGACAGAGATCCCGTCTCAAAAAAAAAAAAACCTGTGTGACATTGAAAAATTCCTATGCCTGTTTCTTCATGGTACCTACCATAGGAAATAAGTTAATATACACTTAGTGCTGGGCACATATATTAAATACTGAGTAAATGTTGGCTATTAACATTATTACTTGACTCTAAGCTCTTTGAAGGTGGGAGCTGGTTTTGACCTTTGCTTCCCTAGCTTCTACACAATGCCTGGTATGAAGTGGTGCTCAATATTTGTTTGTTAATGGCGCGAATGAATAGGCATTTAATATTCAGCAAATATTTGGATGGATGGGTAGGGGGATGGATGGATAGGTGGGTGGGTGGTCAAATGGTAGGTACTTTGTGAATGCTTGAATGAATAAGTGAATCGGTAAGTATCCAATATATATTGTCTGGTTAGTTCATTACTTAAAACAAATGAGTGAATGAGGAAATGAATGAATAACAGGTATTTAATAAGAAGGTTGATTGGTTGCATGGTTGAATTAACAAACAGATTTTCCACAAATAGCAGATGTTCCATAAATGCTGGCTGGTTGAGTGAATGAACAAACATCCCTAAAATGTAACATTGGCCTGGAGGCACAGCTGAGAGGACACAGCTAGAGCACAGGTCAGAGGGTGAGAAGTGACGGAGCCTGTCCCCCCGATGACTGCCTCAGAAACTGTTCCCTCGTCCCTGCCATTTCTGGCGTTCCCTCCACCAGCCCACACCTGCTTCTGCACCTGGCCTGATGCTGCCTGGGCAACGTGAGAACCTGGAGCGGGAGAAGGGCCGGAGATGGGCTGTCCTCCCCCTCTTCTCCCCACCCAGCCAAGGGCCAGCCTGCCCAGGTCCCTGTGCCCCTCGTACTGGCCTCCATGCCCTGCCCTGGTGAGGAGGGGCCTTCACCTCAGGGCCCGGTAGGAGTAGATCCTGTAATACCTCAGTCCCGAGGGGCTAATTGCCTCGCACATCCTCGGCCCCACTCCCTGGCTCTGCTTTTCCCCTGAGGCAGCCCCAGCAACTCGCATCTCTAGTTAATGAATTATTTTTCAACACGTCTGGAGATGCATGAACTAGAAATCTTACACATGTTGGAGGATTTTGCCATTTCCATTAAATATGCCATTCATTTGGTGGGTAATTAAATGTGCAATAATGAGCTCCAATTTCCATCTTAAATGACTTCCTAGGAGCAGCAGAAAAGGAGATACAGGGTATAATTTTCTGGAAGAGCCTTTTTCCCCCCTAAAGCTTTTTAGCACATAAAGAAAGACTTGAGTAAAATAAAGATGGTTTGATACCACACCACATGCGAGTCTTCTGCAATTGCCCCCCATATGGAAAGAGACTAAAGCCTCCAACACAATAGCACCCCAGACCCCCCAAAGCCCTGGGGAAGACTGGCCAAGGAGTCTGACCTTAGGGAAGAGAAGAGAGCTTGGACAGGAGCAGGAGCCACTGGTGTGGCAGGGAGGAGGCATCTCTGCCGACCATGCCAAAGATATGAAGGGCATAAGCCTTCCTCCCTCTCTCCGTACTCGCCACACACATGCATGTACACACTAGCTCGGGCTTCACCATCCAACTCTAGCAGCACCAGTCTGAGCCAGCTGCAGGGAGCAGCCAGGAAGAAGGGGAAGAGAGGATTCCATGCCACACAGGAAAGAAAAGGGCCAGGTGGGAGACACCCACTCCCATGGGAGCTGCGTAGGTTTTGAAGTCACATACACCTGGCTTCAAATTCTCATTCCATCACCTGCTGTGAGATTACAGTTACTTAGCCTCTCTAAGCCTCAGCTTCCTCGCCTGTAAGATGAGAATAGTCAACCCAACTCCCTGGCACGGCCCTGGCACGGAGTAGTAAGCTCTCCAGAAGCCTTCTCTCTTTCAGTTGGCATTGAGGGCTAGTCTTGTCCTGGTCAACATGCAACTCACAGGCCCCAGGAGGAGCCACTGAGCCTCCCAGAGAGGCCGCTGTTCCTCCCCACCTGGAGGGTCAGGGTCATCCTTCGAACTGGCTTGTACTATTCATTCCACCTGCCACTCCTTTCATCCCATGTCTAGATGGCCCAGCATCTCCGCTTCCATCTCAGCCTTTCTTGAGGCAGGGCTGAGATCTGCAGGGAGGCTAAAGAATTCATAAGGGAACTGGGCTCCTGACTCGAACACAAAGGCAGCGCCAGTGAGGGAGGGCAGAGAAAGGGCTGGAGTGAGTTTACAGCCTTCCTGGTCTCACTTGGAGGCACCCCTGACCTCACAGAACCGTCAGAGGGCTGACACCAGACGGCATCAAATGGGGCTTCTCCACTCCCGGGGCCACGAATGTGGAGGGCCCAGTGGAGGGGCTGTCACTAGCCAGCGTCTCCCAGCTCCTGGGTCTCTGGTTCAGCTCAGATTGGCAGAACCTCAGTGTGTAAACAAGGGTGCTGAGAGCAGGCTGGTCTCCATTCTAGAAATCTGGAGAGGAGGTAAGTAACTCTGGCATCCCAGGGTATCTTGGGATCTCAAGCCAGCAAACGGACTGCGTGGTAGCTAAGGCGGAAGGAGGCCTGGGCTGGAGGTGGGAGTGAAGACAAAACAAAAAGAAATTATCTTGTTGACTCAGAGCAGAGGCTCCACTGAAATTTAAAGGTACATGAAGTATGCTGAGCGTGGGGGTGAGGTCCTTTACGAGGCAAGATCAGACCAGAACTAAAAAGGACCCAAGGAACATACCCAGCTCTAGGGCCTGGGCCTCATTCAATGGGGTATGGGGGCAGCATGTAACTCTCTCAAGCCACTCAGGGTCTTTCCAAAGTTCTTCTATTTATTTATTCTTTCAAGCATTCACTGTTCACTCACTCAATTACTCAACGAATATTTGTGGATTGTCAACTTTACACAAACAGGATAAACATCATGGGTTTTGGAAGCAGGTAGACCTGGTTTGAATCTCTATTCTGTTGTTACTAGTTATATGACTTTGGCAAGTTGTTTAAAGTCTCTGGGCCTCAGTTTGCACATCGTAGAATAGGATTATTGTGAATATTAAATGAGAAAGTATCTATTAAAGTGCTTAGCCTGATGGCTAGCACATAGTCTTGCAATAACTAAAAACTTAGTCATTGCTGTTATCTTGAACACAATGTGCTTAAGATGCTCAAAACATGCAATTACCCCCTTGGACAATAAGTGCATAAAATACACTTTACATAAAATGTCCTAAGGCAAAGAGTGTTCTGTCCTTTTTGCTGTCTACAGCATCCACCATAGGGTTTTGCACATGATAGGAGCTCTGTAGCTTTTGATAAATGGAGTTAAATTCCTTAATGACCAAGGATAAACTATTTCAGTAATAATATTGGAGACTATTACCTTATATGGGAACACACTGGGCTGGAGAGATGGCAATTTAAGCTTGGGCATTGACACAAACCCAAATTTAGGCTAGCTATGAAATCTAGGATTGGACAGTCCCCAGAGGTTGCCTTTATAGTGTTTCATTTGAATTTTTCTAAAAAATACAGGACATAAAGTGTTACACGTAGGCTGCCAGGTAGTAGCAGCATTACAAGGTTTATCTTTTATCTTTTGTGCAATAAATACTGAAACCTGTCTGCAAGAATGCAGAAGTGCAAAGAAATTCCAGCTCGTGATGAGGAAAGAGAGAGAGATTGAGAAGTAGCTGGAAAGAATCCATAAACTCACAGGGCATGAAACAAGCTTGAAGGCTCCCTCTATAATCCGAGACCAGAAGGCAGGAAGGGCCTTTAGGGATCACCCTCAGCCTTCACACTCATCTAACAGATGAGAACATAAGGTCCAAAGAGCCTCTGTGACTTGGCCAAGGATACCAGCTAGTTAGTGACAGGGCTGAGACAAAACCTGGTCTCCTGACTCCACTTCAGTGATCTTTCCACGGCTCCCAGCTGTCATCTGCTCTGAACATGAATTCATCAGAGGCAAACAGATGACTGCTTTTCTTCCCAAGCAGGCCAGAGGGACTCAAAAAGTATCACTTAGCAAAATAGGGCCGGATAAAACCCGTTATTAGAAGCCAACCAGTGAGGCGTGGCCACCCTCAAACAGATCCCTGCCGAAGCAGCACTTCCTCGTCCCGGACCACCACCCCTCTCCACGTGGGCTTTTCAAGTTCAGATCAAGTGGTGCTGTTAAGCATGTTTACATCTGCAATTAAGCCAGCTGTACAGGGGAATTAGTCTTTGAGAACTGCTTTTAATAATAAAAACAATTTGAGGAATATTTAAGTTGAGTTGCCACATTAAAAAAAAAATGAGGATGGGGCTTGCGGGATGGCCTCAGAGGAGGGATAATGGTCACTGGGCAAGGTTCTCCAAGGGGCCTCTTCCAGGCGATACCAAACTCAGAGGAATCCAGAGACTCCACCTCCCCTTTCTCCCTAAAGGTCCTGCCTCCCCGCGCCACCCCAAGATACAGGTCAGCAATGGGCTGCAGCAGAGGTTGGTGGCTGGGATCCTGGGGCGGAGATGTGAGTTGGGGAGAAAGGAGGTTGAAGGGTTTAGGGAACTACCCGTGGACAGGCACCATTTGATCCTAGTCCCTGCCCCCCACCTCCTCACACAGTCTCCGCCCATACCGTCTCCAGCCCCTTCTTCAAAAACATCTGTCTAGCTCTGCCTACTTCTTTCTGACAACCATTGCAAAATCTCAAGTGATTATTAAGGGACCTCTTTCACCATTGTCTATCCAGGGCCTGATATGGGACCTGATGTGTAGTAAGTATTTAATTAAGTGTGTTAAGTAATCGAAAACTCTTAAGCAGTAGCCTTTATTTCCATGAAAATTTTATAGTTTAATTCTGTCATAGCTATTCCTTACTTAGGTATCTATGACCCTTCAGATGTGGGCAGCCATGAGCATCATTTCATAGTTGAGAATACTGAGATTAGAAGTAGTGGAAAGGAATTGCCCAGGCTTACCCAGGAGTCTTGCAGGTCTTCGCCCTGGAGTCTCACACTTTTTCAGCCACAGGAGGTGCCTTCCCTAAGCTGTGAGTGCTCCTTGGGTAAGAGACTGCAAAAGGGGACTCTCCCCCTGTGGTCCAGGACCTACCTTGGGGCCATGTGCGTTGTAGGAGCTCATTAGCTAAGATAGAGCAACTTAGAGGTGTTTGAGATTGGAGGCTCTTCTCTCACAGGGACTGGGTGGTGATTTAAGCCTATAGCTGGAGGCAGGCGGAGGTGGTGATAGGAAGTAACAATGAACAAGGCAATTCACACAGTGATAAAAGCTGTAGAGGTTGTCACCAATGGAGAATCTTAGAGGAAAAATGCAAGGCAAAAAGCATCCGTGACATCAAGGGCTAGGTTGTATGAGTCAGACACTAAGTGCCCAGAGATTCAGGGAAGGGAAGGGAGAGAGCAGAGAGATGAAGAAGTCTGAGATACCTCATGGAACTGGGGCCCTGCATTGGGCCTTGAAGAAAGGTTAGAATTTGGTTAGATGAAAGGGCTGGGAGCTGGGTCTTCCAAATGTGAAACCTAGAGCAAAGGAAATGGAACCGAGGAGGCATTTCTTGAGCAACTATTATGTGTCAGGACCATGCCAGATGCTGTCACATCATTAGCAATTCATTCCACAGAAGAGGGAATAAGCACCATGTGGGGGAAGGGGACAGGAAAGAAATCAGGTCCCAAATAGGAGAGAAATGAAAACAGAAAGATCAGAGGAGCTCAGGTTAGGGCAGACCTTAAATGCTGGGCTAAGACCCCTTCCCTGACATCTCCCCACACCTTCGGGGAGGGTGCACTGTCGTGGGAGTGGAGTGGCTTACTCTTCTCTATTAAAAACACGATTCGACCAAGGCTAACCATGTCATAAATTAGAGGCAGCATTTTGTCTTGAGTTTTTTATTCTGTGCAAATAGGTTGGTATGGAAACCACGCTTCTGAGGTTTTACAATCAAAACACCATTTGCTTCTATTGGTTTTCTTAAAATGTTACATGCCAATAGTAGGTGGGAAATTTCTACATTTACCACATCAATTCTTGTCAACAACCATCTATGTATAAATGGTTGTAGAGTAATTGTCGCAAACTCTTTCAAAATATTCCATATTTGTGCCCTTACAGCAAATTAACAAATACAGCCATTTTTCAGTGTCTGTCTCCAACTAGATGGCGAGCCCCTTGCCGGTGCTGTTTTATTCAGTTCTGGGTGCTCGAGGCTTGGATGGAGCATGGCATCAGGGAGGCATTCCACAAACGGGGTCTGACTGGATAAACAAGACAGCTGGTAGCTTTGCCAATATGGGTTAAAAACGATAACCTTGGCCAGGTGCGGTGGCTCACGCCTGTAATCCTAGCACTGTGGGAGGCCAAGGCAGGAGGATCGCTCGAGCTGAGGAGTTCAAGACCAGCCTGAGCAAGAGCGAGACTCCATCTCCATAAAAAAAAAATTAAATTAAAATAAAAAAATAAATAAAAATGACAACTTTGTACATTGGCCTAACCCTACACACTCTCCAAAGCCTTGTTGTTATTTTATTTTACTTGATCTTCCCACCCTCTCTGTGAGTTAAGCAAGGCACACATTAGTCCTATTCTGTAGCGGAGAAAAGAGACACTCGGTAAAGTCTGGCGCCTTAGCTGGGCTGGTTAACAAGCAGTGGAGTCCAGAGTGGAACCCGGGCTTGCGAGCTCCTGGCCCAGCACCCTCCTCTCCCCCTCACCCAGCCCTTCCCAAATGCCTCCACTCAGGGAGCAACAGGCACCTGAGCGACAGGCCCCCCATCTGACCTGACCACACCCCGTTTGTTCCCACACCTACTCCACTGTTCCATGAGCATCCTCCATGGCGATTCAGTTTACTCCAGATCTCTCCAACATGCAGATGCATCTGTATCCCGGCTCCTCCCCCACAGCCTTTCCTTGACCCTACGCATCTGTTTTTCCTAATTAGCTTTGGCTCACCTGAGTGGAGACCATAAGGAATCACTCTGGGCATTTTTCCGCTGAGAATGAGCCCAGGGATGGCCATGGGGGCTGGGCTGCAGAGGTGGCGCTCCCCGAAATGTGATCAGGGGATGCTTCACGGTACTTTAGGGGAGGGGAGGAGAGGGGA
The DNA here is from genome assembly GCA_963575035.1 of Avahi laniger. Lineage (NCBI taxonomy): Eukaryota > Metazoa > Chordata > Mammalia > Primates > Indriidae > Avahi > Avahi laniger. The sequence continues at coordinate 12,348 of CAUYSK010013295.1, forward strand.
GAGAGGTCTATTTCTGCCGTCTTACCTTTCTGCCTCACTCCATGGGCAATAGTATATACCAGCTCACTTTAGAGGACCCCGTTCTGCAGGGCCAAGCCCAAGATCAAGGTGAGGCAGGAGCCGGCCTGCCCTCGTGAGACCCTGAGAGCGAAGCCCCCTTAAATTTTGCACTGAGGCACCTCAACTGCCTTACCCTAGCCCTTCCCCCGCCTCACTGTCCTGGCCTTTCTTTGGCCAGACTCTCCCTAAGGGGAGAATTCACAGGGCTGGGGTCTTGTGCCTACCCAGACCTGCGTCCCCCCTTCTAGGTCCTGAAATCCCAAAGGCCCTGAGTCTGCTCCCACAGGCTGCACAGGCCCCATGGGCGGGCACACCCCTAAGTAGGAGGGAGTGTCCTCACGGCTTCGTGGAAGGCCCTTCGCAGGGGATGCTGGGTCGGAGGATGGGAAGAAAAAGCAGCCACCAGTCGGCCCTCCCCATTAGCCATGCTCCAGGATAAAAATGGAATAATTCGAGAATCGAAACTTGAATCTGGCCTTCCACATCCTTACAAGGGTATATTTGTTATGAAAGAAGACAGAACATTTTTAATTTGACAGTTCGTTAGCTTCATGTACCCCCTTTAACTATTTAGACATATGGTATGTGGCCTCCATCCACACTCTTGCCCTGGGCCCCACAAATGTGGGCCTGGAGGAAAGTTTTAATGACCAAAAAGTCAGAAGTCTCTGGGGGTAAATGACGCCCCTACACACACACAGGCACACATACACATACACACACACACACACACACAGGCACACATACACATACACTCACACACACACACACACATACACACAGGCACACATACACACACACTTTATGGAACATATCACTTCCCAGAGCCTTCCCAGCCACTCGGGCTTTCCACTGTTCTGTGACCCCCAACAACAGTTTTGACCCATCAAGTTGACTTTGTACAAAAAAAGGCCCATCTTTTGGTGATCTCATGAAAAGTGCAATGTAAGCAAAACATGGGTCGTATAGCCTTGGACATACACATGGCAGGAACACTGGGCCCTGTCCAAGGCCACATCCAGTTGCAAGGCTCCAAGTCCCAGCCCCAGCTCAGGCCCACCCAGCCCCAGGCAGGCCAGGCCATGATAAAAGTCATTTCTGGATTGCATCCATTATCAGCACCAGGAGTGACAGCCTGGAGTTCTTCCTTCTGGGGTCCCCCACTGGCAGCACACTCTGTCAGGCCCACCACATGCCTCTGGGTTTGGGGATTCTTGAAGCCCAGCTGCCAGCTAATGGTTCTGCTAGCCCAGAGCTTCCCTCACTGCCCACCTCATGCATAGGGAAAGGCTTGCGGGTGGTGGGGACACCCTGGCCCCTGTTGACTGGGAAGTTGACCTAAATTTCCTCCTCCCAGCCTCACCTTTGTCGCCCTCCCCCCAACCCACCAAGGGCCCTGCAGAAAGACCTAGCGGGTCTGACTTCTCTCTAGGCCCCCTAGCGGGTCTGACTTCTCTCTAGGCCCCCTAGCGGGTCTGACTTCTCTCTAGGCCCCAGCAGCCCACCTGCTCCAGCTCCCCTTCCCGGATCCACTGTTCAAATACAGGGCTCACTGCCAAGATGTGGGAACATAAATCTTCCTTCATTCTTTTACGCACGCCCTCACCTCTGCAGGCGGTGCTGAGGAAAAACAAACCCCACAAAATCCCTGTGGGCTCCAGCAGTCTGGCAGTCTCTTCTTTGCTCCTCTCTGATTATCTCTGGAAGGCGGAGGCCAGGAGAAGAGGCCCAACAACTCCTGTGGGGGTGACAGGCCCATCTCCTCCTCCTGAGTGGGCTCAGCCACTCTCAGCCAACATGCTGAGCACCAAACCAGGTTCTGGGGACCAGAAGTCAGTGTGACCCGGGGAAGCTGGGAAGTCAATATTCATGGCTTCCTGGAGTAACATTAGGGCTGCCTCACCTTCCTGGCCTCCCTCAAATTGCCAGAGAGCTTCTGGGCCTGGGAGGGCCAGACTGTTTGCTCAAAACATTAGGCGAGGTGAGGTAGAGCTGCCCTGACTGCCAGCTCAGGAGCCGCCACGGGGAAGAAGGAGCAGACAGGTCAGCTACAGGCCCTGAAGAAAGAGGGACTTTCTCCATAAGGGCCTCAGGGCCAAGGCTGCAAAGACTGATGTCACAGCCTTTGCAAAACAATCTAGACCTTGAGAATTCCTGGGACCTTCCTCCTACAGCTCGGGGCACCAGGATGGGCTTCCATTAAGCTCAATCAAACTGAAGGAGATGGGAGGAGGCTGAGGGGCAGTGGATTTTACAGAATTCCTTTTATACAAAACAGAAGCACGAGGCTTAGGGTGACCCACTGTCCTAGTTTGCCTAGGACTGAAAGGTTTCCCAGGACATGGGCCTTTCAGTGCTAAAACCAGACAATCCTGGGAAATCTAGGAGGAGGGGTCACCCTAACTGAGGGGCTGTGGGAAAGGATCCTCCCCGCCCTGAGCCTGCTACATGGCTGGGGCCAGAAGGCAGCTTGGATCCCAGCCGTCTGCTAGAGCTTCTACGAATCCAAAACTTTCCTCACTATTCTACCTCACGTGTGGCAGAAGGCTGGGTTGGGGGGGTCTTCATGGCCGGCTTGGGAGCTGCCAAGGAAAGTGGAAGAAGGAAAGTATCCATGGTCTTTGTGGCGGGGAGGAAATTCCCTCTGCTGCCTGTGGGGAGCTGGGGCCATGAGGCCCAGACAGAGCCTGGGTGTCAGGAGGTGAGCTGGGGAGCTCCTGAGAAAACTGCCAGGTCAAGGGGCTTGACCTGTCCTTGGACCCTTCGCCAAGGGTACAAAAGCCGGGCAGAGGGACATGGAGAAAGATGTCTTTAAAGTCTTTTGCCTGGTGCCTCCTCCTCCCCAGGGCCTAGAGGGCAGCCTTGCAGTGCTGTGCGGCCGTAGCACACTGGTTTCCTCAGGCTCCTCTCGAAGGTTGTCCTAACTGGGAGTTGTGGGGCAGACTTCTCAAGAGGCTAAGGAGGTTTGAGTTGAAGCCAATCTGACAAGGAAGATCCCATGGAGGCCACTTTGCCCAGAGTTCTAATTTGACAAGTGAGAGACCAAAATCCAGGGAGGCAGAGTCACTCGCTGGGGCAGCACATTCCCAGTCGGATGTGACGAACCCTACAGCTGGAATGGCTATTTCCTGCTATCAGATGCCACGGCCAGAGGTTCCTTGTAAGGGAGACAGTTCAGAGACAAGCCCAGCCCTGCGGGAGCCTCTGCCTTCCTGTAGCCCATGTGCTGTTCGGGGAGGGTCGCATCCGTGGGGGCCTATGCCTCCGCAGCCAGGACTCCTCCCTCCATTCCGTTCGGCTCCCCAGCTTGGTCCACGCCAGCACCGGATCCAGGTGAAATCCTCCACGATCCCCCTGGAGTGCTCCACCCTGGGAAATCCCAGGCTGAGGGTGCCCACTTGCTTCGCCTCTTCCTTCCTGGCCTTGCATGTGTGAGAAAGACCAGCCTCACCCTGCAGGAATAGGGAGCTACTCCCCACCTGCCTCTTTACGACCTTCCCAGAGGGAGGGGGATCGAAGACAGTTTAAGGAGCCATTAACAGCACTGGCCTCCAGTCAGCTTAGTAGGAAGCAGAGTCCCAAGAGTGGGACAAACCTGAGTTCACCTTGGCGTGTCTGATAGGGAAGTGGAGAGGGATCAGACCCAGGATGCCGAGAGAGGCTGGAGAGCAGGGCAGGAGAAGGTGGGTTCTCCTTTGAGTAACAGGAGGGTCCCGAGTGCATGGCCAGGAGAGGGCAGAGGAGAGAGGAGAGAAAAAAACAACAGAGGGACTCCAGAAAAACATCTGACAGCTATAGTATCCGCTTTTAGCATCTATAGCATTCCAGTTTTGTCCTTTTGTGGATGAGCCTAGCACCCCCAAAAAAGCAAATGCGGGAAAATGCCTAAGAAATGTTCCCAAGGAATGGCAGTGCTGCCCCCTTCTTCCCGGCAACCCTTCTAGGAATAGCAGGATTCCACGGAATGTGTCACAAGGTGAGAGCCTGCAACCCACAGCATCCTTGAGGCCCCACGAGCATGAGAAGGAGTCAAAATGAAAAGGGCTCTGTTCTGGGCATAGTGGCCGAGAGCGACCCTCTTGGAAAGTCTCAGGAGGCTCGAAAGCTCAGCCCAGGCAGGCGAGATGCTGAATCCTTGGAGAGGGAACACAGGTTTTCCACTCACAGAATCGCCCTGACTTATTCAATAAGAGGCCTTTGGAACTTCCTTAGCAATTACTACCTCCCCACTCAGCTCCGTGCCTGGCTGGCCACTAATAATTTATTGCAAATAAGTCTCATCGCTCCAATAAGACGATCAGCTTTTCTACTTCCCAAGTCCCTACAGAGCTTAACACAGCTGGGCACCCAGCTGGTCCTCATTAAAACCCTTCTGGGCCTGAATCTTCCTACCCTGCCTGGCCCCACCTCCATCCTGCCTTCCAGCAACTGGCCCAGGGGGATGGAGCCGGCCAGATCACTCACTTCTTTTCGCTTTTCTAAGAGCTGGACTGGCAAATGCTAACAAAGGAACGTGAGAGCTTCTGAGTCTACAGATCTGACTGAGAGCCTGGTCAAAGATATTGGGAGCTTCTGGAATCTAAAATAATAAGCAAAAAATCACTGTTAGCAAATTCTCTAATTATGGTACTCCTTATAGTTCTCCTATGGGAGAAATTCATTTGGAAGGTTTAAGTCAGACCATGAATCTCAGGGAGAACTGGAAATAGCTATCAATATTGCCTGAGAAGGGTCTCTGGCAGGAGCCTCTAAACTTCCTGGGTTTTGGTTACCTTATCTATAAAAAGTAGGCATGACAATACACTACTGTAGGCAGGTGACTAAATCAGGTGATCTGATCAAGTACCTTCCAAGTCTATACTTCTGTGAATATTGGACCATTTCATTCATGACTGTGCATGATAGTGACGTGAATTTAGAATTTAAAAAACCCACAGTTCACATCCTGGCTCTGGTACTTACTAGCTGACTGGTCTTGAGGGAGTCACTTAATCTCTCTGAACTAATTTTCTTGTCTATAAAATGGGGACAATAATGATAATGTTGTCATCACATAGATGTTGTGAGATCCTAAACATGAGCATGTTTTATAAACTGAAAACCACTATTCAAATACTACTGATTATTAACAGGTCATCATGGCTGTAATAAAAAAAAACTTCCCTTTAAATAAGCAAATACTTACGGTGAACATCAAAAAGATCATAGCTGATGGATTTGCTGTTAATTCCTCCCTGCCCAGGAATACCTGCTGCCCGTCACTACCTCCTGAGTAGGGGACCTACAGGAGCCAGGTAGTAAATGTTGATCTCAGGGTGGAGGCTGGAGGTCTGGACTCTAAGGAAACAGAGGGAAGCAACTTTGCCACCCATCAAAAATTCGTTCACGTTCCTTCTGCAATTTGACAGCAACCTCTTCCTCAGGTAATAAACTGACAGCAAATGTAGGTCTTTTTTTTTTTTTTTTAGTGCAATTCATGTAAAGGGAGTAGACCCTCCAGGAATGAATAATCAATTGTACAACCCCTCAAAAAACATGCTGATAAACTCACAAAGTTCTGTTATTACGAAGTACTAATTGCATTTCCTTGGGTAAGCACCATAAAAAATTGATTGCATTTTTTAGAAACAAGATGCCAATTGCATTTTAATTGCTAGGGAGGAGAAAGGAGGGAAGAGGCTACCCAGGAAAATGCTAACTGGACATAAACTCAGAAAGGTCTATTGCTAAAATAAGAGCTAAGGGCAGATGAGCCTCATGGGGGAGACCAAACATTCACTAAGAGAGCGTTGGCTTAAGTGGTTCTCAGACTTAAAGCCTCAGAGCACCTGAACGGCCGAGGCTCTTCATTGCAGATCACAACACATAGATTTAACAAATTGGAAGAATTAAAAAAACAAGCACATGCCAAAATTCTCGAGTACATGAGCTAAGAGTCAGCACCAAAATGTCAAGAAACGTATATAAGAGGAAAATTGTAATTCTATCCCTTAACATGTATTAGAGAGGGAGAGAGAAAGACAGAGAGAGAGCACGTGAGCGAGCACTGGACCAAGACCATACATCACTTTAATAACAGAACTCTCTGGAGCAGCTCACAGAACTGTCATTTTAAAACCGACACCCTATACTGACTCCAACCTCCTTGTTTTCCAGTGCCAGAGCCAGGTGTGAACAGGAAGCAGCGAGACCAGCAGGGAAGTGGAGGGGATCCTGACTCCCATGGGCTTAATCTGGGCTGGCCCAGCCTCCATTCCATCTGCCCAGGAGACTCTGAGCCAGGGAATCCTCCAGGGAGGCACTTAGCCTACCCGAGGGCACAGGGAGAAGGTAGGACTGGGAGCATCCCTAAGCACCCTCCCAAAATATGCACACAGGGGCCGGGGAGGGGAGAGAGCAGAAGGGCAGGCTCCCAGCTGCTTCCAGCAGCCTCTTGGTCTCCAGCTCCTGCCTCTCTCCTCCTCCCCCTCATCCCTCAGCACCCCCACCATTCCCACCCCAGCCCCAGCCTCTCTCCTGCTGTCGAGCCTCTCTGGTGAGAAAGAGGGACTCTGAAACCAGGGCCTGAGAGGAGAGGCCCAGCGGCCCGGCGGCTGGCCTGTGGGTGGTGACTGTCTCTCGCACAGTGGTGGAGGATCCGTGCCTTCTGCATCGGAGGCTGCTGCTTGTCCTCCATCTAGTGGACCTGCTGGAGACCCCAGGACACGTGAGGCTGGTGTACAGTGAGAATGGAGGAAACTACAGGACTTAGGAGGGAGTCCTGGACCCAAAGAAAGGAGCTGGATTCACAGCATGGCTCTACCATACACCCGCCAAGCCACTTTTATTTTAGTAAATCACTTAACCATTGAGAAGCTCGATTTTAACTTCTATCAAATGGGGCTAAAAATATCTGCTGCTCTAGGGTTTTTGTAAGATTTGAATGAGAAGATAGATGTATACATCCCCTGTAAACTCTAAAGTTTATTATCTACCACCTGCCCCTGTGCCCAACCTTGGAAAAAGATGCTTTTCATTACCATGCCCTGCATTTGTAAAATACTTTCTACAGATAATGTGTATGAAAACACTAGAGATCATTCACTCTAAGTCTAGCACTGTGCTAGACATTGTACGGGTCTTATCTCTTTTAATCATCACAATAGCAGATAAGGCAGCCACGATGGCTATTACCAGGAAACTGAGGTTTACCAAGGTTAGGAACTTGCCAAAGGTCACATAGGAAATGGCAGATCTGGGACACAAACTCAGGTCTACGCTTGCCCAGTTAATGCTTAAATTGATAGAAACTTGACGGATTCTATGTTACAAGCATCACATCTTCCTTCACCCATTCTGGGGACCATTCCCTAGTCCTTTCCCCAGCCCTCGGCAGGGCCCAGGTATAAGGAACGAGGTTTACACTGTCTGAGGAGCAGGTCCTTTAGAAACCTCCCTGCCCACCCCCACTCCCACACTCACCTGAGTGGTGTCATGAATCCAGTCCAGGAACTCGGCTACCTTGGCGTAGACACCTGGGTGATTGGGCTCTGCACAGCCATGACCCCAGCTGACCACCCCCACGAGGCGCCATATGTCACCATCTGGGCACACCAAGGGCCCCCCGCTATCCCCCTGAGAGATCCAAGCACGAAGACACAGAGAAACAGCCAGTTAGTCCCTCCTAGTGGACAGCACCAGACCTCCATAGGGAATGGACTCTCCTTCCAGGGCCCCTCCTGCTTCCGGCTGGAATACCTACCGGCCTCGCCCCTCTGTAAACACTTAACATGAGCTCCAGACTTGCCTAGGTGCCCCCGCCACCCACTCCTAGAGAGGCTGTCTGGCAGCTGGACATACTCAGACCAGGGGGCCAAGCCACAGCAGGCCCTGCCCCCACCATTGTGGGCCACACCTGGCACGCATCGGCCCTCCCGTCCAGGTAGCCGGCGCACAGCATGCGATGGGTGAGGGCTCCGCTGTACACGCAAGAGCTGTTGCAGAGCTGGGTGCTGAGCAGGGGCACCACCGTGTCCTGGAGCATGTCCGAGCTGTGGGCTGAGGGAGACACCGAGAAAGGCTGCAGGATGCAAAGCAAGACCCAGGGAGGCAGAGCAGCAAGAGGGGAGGTGATTAGAGGTCCCAGAGACATGGACACACAAAAAGGGGAGGCCAGGGTGGGAGCTGTGGACCCTGGGCAAGGAGGCGAGGGGCTGTCAGTCTTGGGGACTGGGAATGGGAGGAGGAGTAGGACTCACACACACCAAACGCCGAGGCCATGGTACTCCTGGGACAAAGGAAAGGAAGTAAAGGGCCTGGGTTTGAAGAAAACTTTCAGTGGTGGTTCTCCCCAGAAAGGCCCAGGCAGGGGAGGCTGGAGCCCCCGGGCCTGGCCAAGGGCAATGTCAGGGAAAAGGGGGGCTGGTACTGCCATGTGGCCAGGGGAGGTAGAGGTGCCCTACCCTGGGGAAGGATGACTCCCTGACAAGTCCCCCTTTGCATTGAGGGCCCTGGGAGCTGACTCACTATGGCCGGGGTCGGTGTGGCCCCAGCCAGACACCCAGCACTGGGAGCCCCTTGGGAAATGCTGCTCCTCGGCTGGCAGGCACACGGCACCCACGGTGTCTGTGGAGAGGCACGTGCTCCCACTCAGGCTTGGCTGCCCCACTGCAGAGCCTGGGTGGGGGACACAGGGTGGGCAGATCCTCCTCACCCTCCTTCTCAAACAGTCCTGGGTCCTAGCCTCCACCAGCCAGGCCTCCGAGGTGGCTGTGCTGGCTTTGCATTGTCCCACCGTGGGGGTCACCGTTCACAGGGGACAGTGTGCAAACTGCAGTGTGCGTGGCGCCCTCTTGGGGTGGGCAGTGTGTGTGCTGCCCGCTCCCCACCTAGGGACTGAGGAGAGAACTGGAAATTCCTTCTGGCTGTGGGTCCCCAACTTCTGATGAGGACCCACTTTGGCTTTTCCCCAGAGTGTCTAGTCCCTCAGTGTTTCCCAGTGTGTGAGATCCTACAGGTGGAGCCATGACTTTAGGTAGTACATAGACATGCCATTATATAAACACAGATTGACTTGGGAAGGATGCTGTTTCCTTTCAATTCTCCTTCAGTCCCTCTACCTGCATCAAGGAAAAACGCTCCATTTGGCGCTGGTCTGTACCTCTCTTAATGCCTGTCAACCTCCCATCTAACCAGAAGAGAGCAGGCCAGGCACAGCAAATTCTACAGAAGACTCAGCTACTTAGGCCTTGAACACTGGTTTGTTTTCACGCTGTGTATTTTTGTGGTTATCATCTATTTACTATAAGTAATATAGGTTCTCCAGTTGGGTGGTTTTCCCTTTTAAACATCCCTTAACTAAGTATACTTAAGTCAACTTAGAAAAATTAACTATTGAACAATAGTTCACATATATGATAAAATTTGTGAAATGTGTGTAGCAACAACTGTTGTTTGGGAAAGCTGAGGCAACAGGTGACAACTCGAGGGAGGAGTGCTGTGTATCGTGAGTGTGGGAGTGTGTGCACAAGTGTGCGTGTTGGAGTATGTGGTGTTGGCATGTGTGTGCATGAAAGTAAGTGTGTGTGAGCATGTATGTGTGAGTCTGGGCATGTGACTGCATGAGTGCATGTGTGTGTGTGTGTGTGTGTGTTTCTGTGAGTGTATGTGTTTGCAGGTGAGTGCCCATGTGCACGTGTGTGTCGGGGAGGGCAGCTGCTGAGACCACTGCAGCCTGGGCTCACCTCCTGGGGCAGATGCTATGGCAGGAGGAGCCCTGACATCAGGCTTAGGAACTGTCTGCTGCATGACCTTGAAGAGAGTCACTTCCTTCCCCACACTAAAGTGTCCTTGTCTGTATATACCTGCTCCATCTACCTACCAGGATTGTTATGAGGATTGAAAGAAAGGGTATTTGGAAAAATGAAAGAAATCTCATGAACTTTAACAAGTCCCAAAATGGCTGGGACCTGGAGCCAGCCTGGGGACAAGGGTGGAGCAGCCTATCAATGGACAGGGCAGCTGTGAAGTCTACTTGGGACCCCAAGGAAAATCCTGCCTGCAGCCCAGCTGTGAAAAAGACTTGAAATTTTGTCCCCAAAAGAGCTTGTAGAAGAGTTGGTACAACTTCAGGTCCAGGTGATGCCAAAATTCACTATGGTCCCTAAATGAATGGAACATTTTAAGGTTTACAGCGCTCAGAGGAAACCTTGGAAATCATCTGGCCCCCTCTCCTGTCCAGCCCCCACCCTCTCTTACCACAGACCCCAGCCTGCCCACCCCAGGGCCAGCACCCCACCTGAGAAGTTGAGCGGCGTTCGGAGCCGCAGGAGAGCGACATCGTAGTCATGATTCTGGGTGCTGTAGAAGGGGTGGGGGATGATCTTCTCCACCATAGCCCCCTGGTGTGGCCTGAGAGCGCTGTGGCTGACCAGCCCTGTGTGAACCCGCCAGCTGGACAGGCGGGACAGCCTGAAACTGCACACAGGGGCCATGCTGAGCCCGGGAAGGAAGGGGCAGAAGAGGTCAACATAAGAGAAGGGGTGGGTGGAGGAAGCTGGCCAGAGAGCCACTAGCGGGTGCCCCATCGCCAGGCTGCAAGCTCCCCGGACCCAAGGATCACGCTTTAGTATCACACCAGCAGCTGGCAAGACACTGGGTATGCAGTAGGTGCTTAATAAATGCTCAAGGCCTGATGGATAGAGAAGTGAGATGCTATGGGTCATCTACAACCACCGCTCCCTCTCTCCTGCATAACTCCACCACATTTTACAACAAACACAGAGGGGCCTTGTGTCAGGAAAACCCCCTCAGTCCTGTCTCTGCATTTACTATGTGTGATCGGGGGAAGAACTTCCCCTCCCAGCCTTGGTCTCCTCATTGCAACATGGGGCTTGCACTCTCTGCCCTGCCTGCCACCAAAAGAAGAGGCTCAAAGAGCTCATTCATTCATCATTCATTCATTCATTCCTCCAACTAACATTTATTAAGCACCTACTATATGTCAGGGACTGTTCTAGGCCCTGGGGACACAGCAATGGAGAAATCTACAAAAGGATTCAGTGGTAACAAAATTGAGAGTCCTTGCTCCATGGAGCTTCCAGTCCAAAGGAGAAGAAAGACATTAAACAAATAATTACATGGAAAGTGATTTAATTACAGTGGCGATGAACATGAAGAAGCACAAGGTGCTGTGAACGTGAAAGTATTTAAAACCTGAAAAGCTGACGAATATAAAGAACAACTGTATTATTACTGCTATTTGTGCAGATCTGCTCTTGACACCTAATGGGGAAAACTCCACAAACACCAGCCTTGCCTACTGCGAGCAAACACCTGAAGCAGACAGCGGGACATGGACATTTTATACAGGACATACCAAGAAAAGGCCTGAACAGAAAAGGCCGCTGAGGCCCCCTCCTCCCCGGCAGCCCGAGAGACTTGCCTGTACATGCAGTGCGCGGCAGTCACCACCCAGTGTGGCGCCAACACAGAGCCCCCGCACGTGTGCCGGGAGCCCAGGGTCACGCTGGCATGCCATGGCCAGCGCCCAGGAGCCGCGGCCTGCCCACCGACTATCCGGGAAGCCAGGGGCCTTGCTCCGCACTCTGCCAACAGAGAAGGGTGAGACAGGAAGAGAGTGGGTGTGAGGAGGGTCCTAGCTCCCAGGGAGTGTGGCCCAGTGCCAAGCCCCAGAGAGCCAGTGTGGACGGCTCTCATTTCTTATTCCTGGTCCTAAGTATGGGGGACAGGAATCGCGAGTGGTGATTCCACACCTGCCTGCCCCATCGGGCTGTGGGCCTGCTGAGAGCAAGGACCATGTCTGCATTGTCTATGGGGCCCCAGAGCCTAACCGAAGGCCCGTCCCTCTGGGGGCCAAAGCGTTGGTATGTGGGTGATGTGAGGAAGGGCGGACGAAGAGATGGACAGATAGACGAATGGGGAGACAGATGGAAGGAGCTCCACAGATGGTTTCCCGTTGGGCTCCCAGTTCACCACCTGCCCTTAGTCTCCTGAAGCAGGTTACTCAACAGCCAGTAACAATACCACCTTTGCAGCTCTCCAGAAGAAAGGGGGAGTGACGTCACAGGCCAGGGGGGAGAGCGGCAGGCAGTGAGGTCAGGCTTAGAAAGGGCATCTGCAAGAAGAGGCCTGGCAGACAGAGAGCAGGTGGACAAGGACTCCCCCAGACCCAGCTGAGCCTCTCCACGGGGCTCTTCCACACTCAGGACAGGGGGAAACTCCTTCCCCGCACCGCCACCGTCCTGGATCTAAGACATAACTCACCAGAGCATTTGAGGGAAACAACTCGGCCGGAAGTGCAGTTGTTCCTGCAAAACAGAGGCGCCAGCCAGAAGCTGGGCAGGGGCCCAGCCTGTGGCCACACACACCCAAGGGCGTGGAGGAGGGGGTGGTTGGTGGACAGTTCTTGGGGCTGCCGTGTAGGCACAGCTTTAAGAATACCCCCATTTCCTTCCTGCCCCCGACAAATGCCTAGGCTCCTGGTCACACCTGTCCCCAGGACAGCAGCAGCATTCTGCCCAGCCTCCCACAGGGCAACAGAAGGACTTCATGGTCCTCAAGGGGCAATGTGAGTAGAGCCCAAATATACAGAGTATTTATAGATGAGAAAGCCCAGCTGTTCCCACCGAGTGGCCCTGAATAAATACGTGCTCAGTGGATGAACGCAAGGGCAAGTGAGTGAATGAGCGACTGGAGCTCTGCACCCCGTGGGCCCTCCTCTGCTTGCCGTCTTCTCTGTCCCCAGCCCTTGTCGGGGCCCTGCATATTGCTGTTCTTGCTGTCCTCTTTCCCTCCTCTCTGTTGGCATAAGCCTCAATTCCTTTTTGACCAAAACTCTCCTCTTTCTTTACTCGTCTGTTGCCCCCAGCAGCCCGCTGCCTGCATCCTCTTAGCTTCTTCCAGTTTTCTGAGTTTTCTCCCAGCTCTCCTGGAGGAGGCAGTCTCACCCCTACTTCCACTTGTCCACTCAGTCTCTAAGGCAGGAGCCCAGCCAGAACCGCAGCCCCATCACCAGCCACATTCCTGAGAACGGACCCTGAGGACAGGCGCTGGACGGGGGTGGGGAGGCCTGAGGGAAGAGTTCCAATTGCAAATGTGGGAAAGGGGATGCCCACCCGTCTATCCCAGGAGGCTACTGGGCAGCTTAAGGAAGCCCAGGAAGGGGCAAAGACCCTCCCCCAGGGTTTGGACTATAAGCAGCTCTTAGCCAGGACAACTCAACCATCTCTCTCCTGAAATATCAGGATGATCCAAATAAAGTGTGGCAGGGTTGAGAGAGCACCTAGTTTGGAAGCAGGAGCCTGGTTTCAAGGCGTGGCTTGATGGCTTATTAGTTATGTGACCTAGGACAAGACCCTTTAACCTCGTTAGGCCTCAGTTTCCTGACCAGCAAAATGGGGATAAGAGTACTATTTGAAATCCTGTGACGATAACAACCAACGCTGCATTTCTTGCAAGGGGCAAATAATGTATGTGAAGCCAGACAGGGCTCATGGGAACCACGTCTGCAATTGCTAATCAGGAAATGTTCCTCTTTGTCCTCCTATCTTAGACTGCCAGTGTCCCCACCACCAAGCTCCCATGAAAAGAAGATTTTTGCTGGACTGGCCACCAGAAAGTAAGAGACCCCACTCACCTAACCTGGGGTCCTACCTGGGCTGCCACACCTCCTCCAGGAAGCCTCCCAGTCTAGGAGAGAGCTGAGCGAACTCCTGGGAGCTGTTGAGCTTGATGTCAGTCAGGTTTACTCCCTTGTAGTAAGTGAGTCTTGGCACAAGGGAATAGAAGAGCAGGACATCATAACTGGAATGTACACGAGATGTTATACTGGCACAGTGACTGAGCATGTCTGTGGCAATCACTTCTTGTGGGATTTCTGTTTGTCACAAACCAACGATGCCCAAAAGAGCATCATCATGCCCAGAGGCCAGAAGATGGCCAAAATGACCTGTCACCATTTCCTGAGCACACTGACGGTGATGAGCAGACAGAGGTCCCAACTCCCCTTCCCCTGCCCGCCAGCCCTCCACCCTCCCCGACCCTGGATCTGCCTCCTGTTACCTGAGGTGCCCCAGACTCCAGCAGATCCGCACCCCCAGGTCAGGGCTCCAGCCCTCATGGCAGACCAGGAGCCAGTCTGACCGGGCCCCCACTCGCACTTCTAGCAAGAAGTCGTCTCGGTCTGTTCTGAAAGATACTGAAATCGCAGCGTGAAAACCACCTCCCACCTGCTGTGGGGGTCAAGAGAGGATGGTGGTGGGGTAGGACAGGAGGAGCTAAATTTGGGACTCTGTGGGACCTGCAGAGGCCTTAATGACAGCATCTGGGTCACCCAATGTCAAGCTCCCTGCTCCCCAGGGTGTCAGGCCAGTCCTAAGAACAATATAACCCCTACTGTGGAGCATTTCACTTTTGCATTTTAACCAAGTGCTTTTAATCACGCTCCATCACTCATTGTCACAGCAGCCCTGTGAAATGAACGCTTCCGCCCTCTCCGTTTTGCAAAGGGAAAACTAAGGCACGGAGGGTAAGCACCTTGCCCAAGATCACAGAATCAGCAAGGGATGGATGCAGAACTTAAGTTCAAGTCTTCTGATTTCAAATCTTGTGACACTAGTAGCTACCATTTATTGAGTATCTGCATTTTCCGGGCTGTTATGGACTGCATTGTGTCCCCCAAATTCATATGTTGAAGCCCCAACCCCCTGTGACTGTATTTGGAGATAGGGCTACTTTAAGAGGTTCCATGAGGTCATAAGGCGGGGGCCAGATTCAATAGGGCTGATATCCTTGTAAGAAGAGAGAGAAACACCGCAGATCTCTCTCTCTCTCCTCCAGAACAGAGGAAAGGCCCTGGGAGGACACAGCAAGAAGGCAACCATCTGTGATTCAGGAAGAGAGCCCTCTCTAGAAATGGAATTTGCCAGCACCTTGATCTTGGACTTCTAGTCTCCAGAACTGTGAGAAAATAAATGTCTGTGGTTTAAGCCACACGGTCTGTGGTATTTTTGTTATGGCAGCCTGAACAGACTAACACACTGGCTCTGTGCTAAGCTGTTTTTATATATTTGTTTTATCCTCACAACTTTATGTTGTAGTTTTATTTCCATTTTATATAAAAGGAAATGGAAGCTCAAAAAAATAAATGTGCCCAAGGTCACATGGCTAGCAAAAGACAGACTCCAGCCTTAGGCTAACAAACTGCTGTAACTTATGCTCACTCCCAGCCCCTGTACTCCTGACCCCAGCTCTCACCTGGATGGGAGGGGACTATGGGGGGGATGTTCCCAGACCCCTGGCTTGCCCAGCTGGTCACACACTGGCTCCCACGCATGCCCGGCACCTCTTCCCCCACATTGCCGGCCCACTCTGCCCCACATGGCAAGCTTCTATCCCCCCTGCCAGCCTGGGGTCCTGGCCACACCCCAGCTAGAGATCAGGACACTTCCTAGGGAATGCTGAAAGCCCCAAATCAGAGATCAACTCTGCAAGGCTAGACCTTGTCCCCATTCTCACACAGATGACAGACGGTTGGCAGTGAACTGACGGCCCTCCATGTTGGCCCTCTTTCCCCCATTGGCGAAGGGGCCCTGGGCTGGGAAGGGTGTCCCATAGCCTTGGGGGTGTGGCCCACCTGGTCTGGGAAGTGCGGTGAGTGGCACTTCCTCACTGTTGGCCTCCGAGCAGCCCAAAAGCATCTCCTCATCCTGCAAGGTCCCGGAAATGGGCTGAGAGGCAGCTGGCCATAGATACAGCACTTCAGAGAAGGACAAAGAGAGAGTCACAGAGAAGAGGCTGGGAGAAAGGGAGAGATTCCCAAAGAAGGGGGTCAAGGCGCAGAACAAAACACTCCTGGGCCAGAGGCAAGAGCAGCCACCCTGCTTTTGGGCAGGTCCCCAACCAACTCACTGGGGACAGGTGTAGCACTCTGTCTCTTCTGTCTGTCTCCCTTTCTCTTCCCCTCTTGACTCTCTTCTCTTTCTCTGTCTCTGTCATTCTCTCTGTCTCTCTCTGTGTCTCTGTCTTTTTCTGTCTCTCTGTGCATGTGTCTGTGTCTTCTCTGTCTCTCTTTCTCTCTCTGTATCTCTCTCTCCCATTGGGAAAGATTTCTAGAAAAAAATCTGACCAGGGCCTCCCTGGGGGACTAATACTTTTCCCTGGGGGACTAAAACGTTCTTCTTTATGCAGAGCCTAAATCCCTCCTGCTGCAATTTTATACCTTCTCCGTTTGTTGTCTACACAACGTAGGTGAGGAAGACACTCATCCCATTTACCTTTAACACCTGCTCAGCACCTGACTCTCTTCCGGCTTCCCCCAGATCCTGTTCCTTGTCCCCCTCCAGACCGCAGAAGGGCCCCCAGCACTGACCTATGAGCCACGAGCCGAAACCCACACCAGCCAGCAGCCCCAGGGCTCCCAGCACTGCACCGCCGCGCCGCGCGGAGCACCAGCGCCCTGCCTGAGACACTGTGGGGAAAGGCAGAGGGGCGTCTGGGTCCCTGCTCCTGCCAGCCATACTGTAACCCGAGGCCCCACCACAGGGCTAGGCACCCATGGGGCTCCGTGCTCCTTCAGTATAGAATGGGGGGGCCAGGGTCCTGATCCCAGAAGCCCACAGAGCCCCATCAATCCCCAAAATAGGAAACAGGGGGCAAAAGCAGGTCTGGGGACAGAGAGTGAGACAGCCCCTCACCATCGATCATGTGGGGCCAGCCCAAGGGGGATCCAGGGGACATAGGAAGATTACCCTCCACTGCCCCCACCCTGTCATTCGCCTCTGGCCCGGTCTGCCTACCGGGTTGCTGCTGGTCTCCCGGCTCTGCTGTGAAGATCCCGGGTCCTGGACCCTCCTCTGCGTACTGAGCTTCCACAGGGGCATGGTCGCCCAGCATGAGGCTCTGGGGAAATAGCTGTCAGACACGCCGGATCCCCACGTCAAGGACTGTGAGAGAAGACCCAGCCCAC
Source organism: Avahi laniger (assembly GCA_963575035.1). NCBI lineage: Eukaryota > Metazoa > Chordata > Mammalia > Primates > Indriidae > Avahi > Avahi laniger. The sequence goes on from CAUYSK010013295.1 coordinate 29,374, forward strand.
ACCAGGTCCCCGTTCTCTAACTTCGACCGCGCCCTCGCTGCCACTTGCAAGCCTTCATTCATCTTTGGAGACTCCCTGTTTGTTCTGACAGATGCCCCTCCAGGCCCTCTCTGCTCCCCTGGACCCCCTAACCTCACCCACCTTACTCTCACATGGTCAGTAAGTGTCACAGCAAAGACTTGAATCCACATTTGGCCACACTCTTAACCACTCCCTCGTCTTGCCTCCTACGAGCATCAAGGCACCTGCTGAAGTCCCTCGACGTCCTGCTCAGGCTTCAGATCCCACCCTCTGCATTCCCTCCTATCTCAGAGGAAAAAGTGTCCCTCCTCCATGCACCCACCCACACCCTCATTCATTGGGTAGATTATTTAGCCCAAGTGCACAGGTCACTGTGGGGGACTACTACAGCATCCAGAATAAATCAGCATGGACCACCCCTCCCCAACTGCCTCAAAGAATCTGCAGTCTAGTCCTGAAGCGCAGTCATGTAAACAAAGCAGAATACATTCAGTGACAGAAGAAAAAGTCAGCGACATCATCATTCAAAAGAATAAGAGCTTACCTCTCACTGAGGAAGGAAGGCTTCCTAGAAGAGGCAGCCTGAGACAGGCCTTCGTGGATGAGGAGGGTTTGAACTATTAATAACATATATGGGCACTGGGTAGTCCAGGCAAGGAGGAGACAGGCAAAGGCACGGCGGCGGGGCAGGGGGAAGTACAGAGCAGAGGGAGTCACATCTGTGCCTGAAGCTCTGAGCCCTGAGGAGCAATGAAAATAACACTGGATGGTTCCAAGCTACGTCTACTACCTACTATGTGAGCTTCCACAACTCAGGCCATCTCCAAACCTCAGCGTTCTCATTTATAAAATAAGAGTGATAACTCCTATTTCTTGACGAAGAATCTCCCTCCTCTAGTGTCTTGTCTCCATGCTATAAAGCCAGAGTAATCTTTCTAAAATGCAAAAACGAGCACATGCACCCCACCTGTAAAGTACCCAGTGAATATCTGTGGCCTTCAGGATGAATCCAAAGCTCCGAGGCATGGCTCACAGGGTGCTCCATGATTTCTCCCTGCCTCGCCTCTCCATCCTCACAGCCAGAGCTAACTCCCTCCAGAGCAGAACCTGGGGTCACACTGACATGCAAGCCATTCCTCAGCACCTTTAGGCACTCTCCACCCCACGGGGACCTTGCACCTGCTGTCCCCTCCCCCACGTGGCTGACTCCTACTGACTCTTCAAGACTCAGCATAGA
>CAUYSK010013296.1:0-14302 GCA_963575035.1 Avahi laniger
CTTGTCTGGTTCCAGTTCTAAGTGGGAATGCTTTCAATTTTTCCCCATTCAGTATGATGTTGGCTGTGGGTTTGTCATAAATGGCTTGTATCATTTTTAGGTAAGCCCCATCTATGCCTATTTTGTTAAGCGTTCTTATCATATAAGGGTTCAATTTCTTTAGTGAATGTTTCTTCCAAGTCCTGGATTTTTTTTGTGGTTTCTTTGTGTTGGTTATCCATTTTTTCTTGCATATCATTCAGTTTTCTTGCAATCCATGTTTGAAATTCTTCTTCTGCCATTTTAGTGTTCTGAGTTTGGTTAATGTCCGTTGCTGGGGAGCTGTTGTTCCTCTTTGGGGGTGTGCTTTCCGTTTGAGTCTTTATACTTTCTAGTGTTCTTTTGCTGGTTCCTTCCCATCTGGACCAGTTGTTCCTTCTTGCCTTTAGATTTTCGTTTGGATAATTACACGCCCTGTTTAGTCTCTGAGCCAGTAGGTGGTGTTTGTGGGTGTGATTTGACCACATCCTTTATGATGAATCAGTAGATGCAGTGAAAGCGTGTGCAGGATGACCTCCCTGTCGGTAGGTGGCACTTGCAGGGAGAAGCGTGCTGTTTTTGGGTCCTGTAGCTAGCTCTTGTTCCTCTAGAGAGGCCCTCTCGTGGCTCGGGTGATGGGTGGGGCCCTGGGACTTCCAAGTGTGTCCTTTATCTCCACCTCAGTGGGGGCAGGACCAGGAGTGAGTCTGTGTGGGGCTGGGTTGAGTAAGCCTGCCCTCAGGCTCCACAACTGGTGTTAGCAGGGGTCAAAGGTCTGCTCTTTGTTTCTGTGCAAAGCTGCCTGGAGAGACTGAAATGGCTTGACTCAGCTGGGCTTGGGGGGTGGGGCTGTCCAAGACCGGTACTCTGGAGCAGATCTCATTCCCCTCCACCCTTCCCCTCTCCGTGTTCTCTCCCAGGCCTCTGCCAGCAAGCGAGACCTCAGGCTGATGGATCTCCCCTGGCTGTGAAGTGGGCCAGGAGGTTCCCTACCCAGGATCACAGCCTGAGCTGGGTCCACAGCCCTCTTTTGGGAGGAGGGCTGCTGCTCTGGCACGCTGATCTGCCCCTGAAGGCACACACTCCTCAATAGGCTCTTTCACAGATCTCTCCTCCGTTCCCCAGGGCAGTGCAGTCGTGACCTGGGTGTACGGAGTGTGGTCTGCATGCCTGTCCCCTGGGCCCTGGAGATCAATCCCTGACCCTGCCGGGGAAGAGGTGTTGGTCTTGAATCACCTACAGGGTGCCCAAGCTGGATCTATTTCACTTCACCTCGGGATTTGCCCCGCTCTCCTGGAGTTCCCAGGCAAGCAGCACCTGGGAGGGCTGACAGGTAGGGAGCTCGCAGTCTGAGTCCCCCTCAGTCTGCTGTACGGCCCCAAAAGGAAAGGTCCCGTTCCTTGGAGATGTCTCCGTGTGACGGCTAAATTATCTCTCTGGGCACCCACGGGTAGGGAGGGGGAAAGAGAGAATGGAGCAATATGGCATCTGCCAATAGGCTCCGATCTGCGCGTGAGGAGGTGCCCCGAGGGGACTGGGAGCCCGGCGCCATGTCTGCAAGAGGCCACTGCTCACTGGCGGCAGCCGTCTCTGGGCTGGTGTTGGCAGGTCTCTCCAGCCACTCAGGAGCCACCAGCAGTCCGAGGTGCAAGGGAGGGGGAAGTTAACCACTCTACCTACCCTTGTCGCTGGTCTCCAAGCCTCTTGGGACCTTTCTCCTTCCAGTTCTCCTCTACAATGTCTTCCCATGGAGTCTCCTGTAGTTTCAGGCACCCTTCCTTCTGACCCTCTCCCAATCTATGTTTCTCTGTTAGTTTATTTTTTTTCTCTTTCTTCTAAAATTTGTCTTTTTTGCAGAGACACTCTGACTGGCAGCTTTTCTCGTCCGCCATCTCCTCACTTACTTATTGTTTTCATGGTGAGACACTCAAAATGTACTCTCTTAGCTATTTTGTAATATAAATGATTTTTAGCTATATTTCTCTTGTTTAACCAAGAGAGGAGGACCATTATGATGAAGACAGTGATGATAGGAATTCTGGCTGAGATGGCATATGTTCAACACACGTGTCAGTAGGGTCATTGCCTATGCCACTGCAGGCATCACCAATCCACCTGTGACCATGCAGGCATCACTAATCCATCCCAGAACTCCTTGGAAACTCGAGTCAGCCTCTGCTGGCTGAGCTGAGTACACCTCCAAGTGCCACCTGTTTGCCGTCTCTGTGTGTTCTTGTCCTGTGCTAGATCACATCTTATGAGCACTACCCCAGTGAATCTCAGATCATACAGGGTGGTGGGTGCTGCTGTCATCCCATGTACAGATGAACAGGGAAGCATCAGTGTCTTTCTTTTTATGCCATGAGAACCTGATATCATTATTAATAGATATGCAGATCTGGCCAAGGGGGTATTTGGAGGGGCTGATTGGGATGTTACAGACAGAAGGGAAGGTGGGTGCTGATTGATCAAAGCCTAACAGGTTTCCTTACACTTGGGCTTCTAGGGACTCAGTCACACCATTTATGCTCAATCGCAGGTCTTCCTCTGATTGTGCATGGCAGGCTTGGAGCTCAGAGGATGGACGAGTTTGCTGTTCAACCCACAGATTCATTCCTCCGCCATTTAATCCTTATCTAGTACATGCCATGGGCTACATACCAGCAAGTATTCAAATCACCATGCCTCACAATGCTCAGTAATAAAGCCCAGAGCCCTGCTCATTCATTCATCCATCCAGCATCCATCTATCAATACAATTGTTTGTACAGTATTCACTGAGGTCATGCTGAGTGCTCCGTTACAGTACTCAACATGTGCAGTGATCACTCGGAAGGCCTCATGGGTCATTGCAGATGCTGGTGACAGTGTGTGGTGCATTCCTGTGCCCAATATCCCAACTGATTTCAGACCCAGATGTTTACTCATGCTGGTAAGATGGCTGAAACATCCCCAGGCTTCACATCTGATGACAGGGAGGGGTCAGGGTGTAGCATTTTTTCACTATTCTCTATGCTGCAGTCATCTTGGTTTGGCCTGGGAAAACTATTGTCTAATCAAATGGATTTCCCCTTACACTTCCATCTCGGATCAAAGCCCAATGCTGATTTGACTGTCACTCCAACTCATCTTACAAACCACTTTAGGTTTGGCCCATGTCCCTTTTTGGAATTGTCAGTTCATTGCTCTGCGGTAGGGATGGCCTGTAATTAGGGCACATGAGCTCGTTGTATGTTAAAATGAAAGATTCTCAGGAAACCCTAGTCCTGAAATCATAGAACACCCCCTCCCCCCCATCACCTTGCTCATTGCCCACCCTTCAGACCATGCCCAAGGCTGGATGTCGGTCTGGGTGACCATTCTTGAGGAGCCATGTACGTGAAACGTGGGTGCACCCGCTGCCTCCAGTGCACCCAATTGCTGCAGAAGAACCAACACGGGAGACTCTACTGTGCCCCTTTTGCCCTGTGGTCTCTCAGTACAACATAAGGCACAATTGGCAGCTGGTAGCTGGTCTCCAAGATCAAGGATCTGGGCCCCGGCTGAGAGCTACACAGAAGATGGACCCACAGATGGCAAAGGTCCAAGGTGAGGAACCCGCCCTGCCCGCCCCTTCCTGATTGAGAAATCGGGGATCATTGCCATTGCAATTGGCTTTCTAATAAAGCTGGGAATTATCTGAAAATGTTTGCATTTTCTGTTTGCAGAAATGTTTACGTCTCTTCTGTTTCTATATCTGTGGTTAGCAGCCCTGAGTGAGTAGAATCACTTTGTGATTGATGATAAGGACCTATTTCCCACCACCTGCCACCTGGCATGGTTGGCCGTCAGGGCACATTGGTTTCTTCTGAGCACAGTCATTTAACGGAGATTGCAACACCTGAGGCCTGTGCTATCCAACACCTTCCCCACCTCCTCTAAGCTCTAAATGGCTGCCATGGCCAAGGTGCTCCCTGCCACGCCCACACATGAAAGGCATCTCTATAGACGGGAGACAGCACTTGCCTCTGTTTTTGAGTGTTTCACAAGAGATTTGACACACTATTGTCACTTTTATTATTATACTTGAGTATAGTAATGTTACCTGTGTAACATTTTTTTTTTTTTTTTGAGACATAATCTAACTTTGTTGCCCTGGCTAGAGTTAGTGCCATGGCGTCAGCCTAGCTCACAGCAACCTCAAACTCCCGGGCTCAAGCGATCCTCCTGCCTCAGCCTCCCGAGTAGCTACCATGCCCGGCTAATTTTTTCTATATATTTTTAGCTGTCCAATTAATTTCTTTCTATTTTTGGTAGAGATGGGGTCTCACTCTTGCTCAGGCTGGTCTCGAACTCCTGAGCTCAAACAATCTGCCCGCCTCGGCCTCCCAGAGAGCTAGGATTACAGGCGTGAGCCACCGCGCCCGGCTGCTGTGTAACATTAATGCATGTGTGACTGGTTATTTGGGAAAGAATGGTTGGAAGGCACAGAGGAAAAAACAAATTTAGGTTTTCGAAAATGATATTGTCCCTTAGGTCATGCGTTTTTTTCTTTCTGTGTTTACAAATGTTCACTAATTACTGTTTAATTGCCATGAACAGGATCTTAGTTAACATGGATTATCGAGTCCTAATTAGGAATTTCAGAAAAGATTTTTTTTGCGGAAAAAAGTTATCAACTGTGAAAGAGCAGAAATAAACTGAGTGAGGCGACGGGGAGATTTGGGCCACCTCTGTGGCAGGACCTGCGGAGTGTCCCCCAGGCGCTACACCCCTTCCTGCCACAGTGGTCGGCGGTGGCCAGGATGTCGGCACAGGCAACTGCCAGTTCCTCACTTTTGATGATCTGAGGAGTGTTTGAGGTGGCATTTCAAACAGAAAGAGAAAGAGCATTAGATGAGGGCGTATCAAACAGAATCACAAAGAACACGCTCAGACATCCAGCCCTGCGTCCAGGGCTCCCCTTGCTCCCTGGTGGCCGCCCTTAGTGGGCATTATTAATAGATGTGGGAACGAGCACAGAATGGGGTCTAGCTGTTTGCAAAGAACCCATTTCTCCACAATGGAAGGTGCACTCCCTTCAAATCTTGTATTCCGGACCGTGAATTTGTGAAACGGGAAGCACATCTTTGCCCGCCTAGGATGGGGGCTGCCCTCCTCATGGGACCCAGATTGCATTTAATGGGGACTTTCCTGGACGTGGACATTGTTGATATTTCCTTTTTTGATATTGGTGCTGGATTCCTTATCTTCACATACACAAAAAAGTTGGCTTTTGAGCCTATTCTTTGCTCCTTGGAGCCCAAATAGTGGTGATGTAAATACTCCAAGTACCTGTGCCAGTGGAATCCCGGCACTGCAATTGCTCCAGAAAGTCCTGGGGAGCAAAGCTGACTTTCTGTCCTCAAGAAAAGAAATACAGATTAACTGCTGAGTCTTTGTGATTAATGAGATTTCTGTTGTGTTCTCACTTTATAAAATGTTAAAGCAGAAAAACATAGACCCAAGATAAGAATTTTTTATTTCACTATATTAAGGGGATACACATGTTCTTTGTTACATGGATACACTGTGTAAGGCTGAAGTCAGGGCTTTGGAAAACTAATTGAAAAAGAAATACACCTTAAATATTAAATATTGGAGTTGACAACCAGCTTGCTGTCAGTCGGCTTAGTAAACACTAGAGATAATAGGATAATATACAGAGCACAGCGTCAGTATGTCAGAGTGGTAAAATGGTAACAGTTGGGGAATCCGATGAGACATTTTTTTCTGGTAGAAAAAAATTGAAAAAGGGAGAAAAAAATCTGACTAAGGTGGAATTTCAAATCAATTATTTTAAATATTAAAAATGATTCAGAGACATTTAAGTTCTTAATTTTTAGTTAACATTTGATATTGCTAATTTTTTAAGTATTTGTCATATTTTATTACATTTTGGGGGGTTATAAAAATATAATAAAACAGTGTATACAAAAGAAAAATTTACTTTTCCACTTAATGTGAAATAATAAGAGAAATTATTCTTAAACATAAAATTTAAATGAGAGTTCTTGGTATCACTCCACCGTTGCATGAAGAAACATAAAAAGAATAATTATAAATTAAATAATTAAATATGATTTCATTCTGCTTATATGTCTGGAAACATCATAGAGTTTCTCCACAATTATCAAATTTATAAAAGGATAAACATAATATCATTTGGTAACAATGAAATGAATTCTTATAAGATACAAAGAATCAACATAAAATTATGAAGAAATATCATCTGTTCACAAAAGTAACTATGAATAAAAAATACTCCGGGACCAACTTCTTTAATGTATTTCCAAACAATCCAATTAAGAGGAAACAAGGTGGTGATGATGTGTCCACTTTAGTTTTCTTCATGTATCCCCAAACCCCACAGTAGGTTTGGGCCAGGAACAAAATGAAAATAAAGATGTTTTAAATAAATAAAACAGCAATTTACGTATAGAAAGCACGTACTCCAAAAAGCTACTGGAAGTCCTTTGTCCTGGAGATGAAAACACCAGGGGAGAGAGATTTACTGTAAAGAATCATGAGCATTGCACCACAGTCATGGCAGTCATGCGGCTACATGCGAAATCTTTGTTTTCATTGCTGTTTTCATGGCAGCAAAAGTAATAGCCTGTAATGTGTGTTATAACATGTATAAAATTAATATATATAAAAACAATAGCATAAAGTTAGAGCATGTATGGATTTACACCATTTTAAGTTCTTAACATATTCTATGTGGTGTTAGCTAATTGTCCTAATTAGACATAATACTTAAGGAAACATTAATGTGATGGCTACAATAGCCACTAAAAATAGTTATACCTCATTAGCATCACATACAAATAAATAATTGGTATATTAAAAATATCAGACTATCCCCAAAGAATGTAAAAACAAAATCCAAGTGGGAAAACGTCAGACAAAACAAACAGAAAATAAAGTCTCTAGGTTTGATTTTCAGGGCTGAAAAGCAAAAATCCAGACAAATCCGCAAAGGGCAGCTTCCTATAGCCTCTGTCACATTTCTTCATCCAGTGAAGCAACGGTACCTACTGAGGGTCAAAGGTAAAGAAAATCTGCAAGGTTCTCAGGAACCAATCCATGGCACACCATTGCATCTTGCATAACGGTCAGCATTTTGGAAGAAATGAGAGTAAGCTGCAGGTGCAAAATAATTAGAAAGGCACATTCACAGTGTTTCAGGTTTCTTATCTGCATTTGTGAGATAAAATCTCCACCTGCCCTGCCGTAAAATTTATCTGAACCCACTTTGAACTATGTACCAATGTGTGGCAGGTATCAGCTTTATCCACATTGCGGTAAATTTTGTGGAAACTCTTGAGTACCCTTGAAAAATGACAGTTTCCTTTAGACAGCGCCACTGGCAGAGGGAAATACTCATTTTTTTCAATAATGCCAAGGATTTTTTTTTCCAGCTCATCATTTCATCAATAGACTGTCACATCCTCCATGGAGTGCTAGTATAATGTTGACTTTCTAAGATCACAGTGGATTTTATGAAAAAATTGGTACTCAGTAAGTGATTACCAAATAGCATAGTTGTGGCTATTATTTAAACTATCTTATACATGTTTAGCATTTCAGCTGCGGTTTTGGCAATTCAAGAGCAGAATCTGAGAGTTCTAGGATCCCTAAGGATCAGCACAAAAGGGCAAATGGTGGGAAAACATGAAATCAAAACACCAGTAGTACGCATTAGCCACACACGGGCATCTGCGACAGCAGTGATACATAAAGTAAAAATAGAGTTCAGCATGTAGAAGACAACAAAGGTGACCATCAGCATCAGGACCGTGTGGGTGGCTCTGGTCTCTGGGGGCCACCTGTTGCGGTGACCGGTGGTGTGAACATGCTGTAGTCTCAGGCGGTGTCTCTGTAGGAGATGCACCATGGAGCCACTGGTCCAGACCATGAGGCCAATAAATACGGCATCAGGAACTGACCGCAAGAAGACTATGCCTGAACGCTGATCTGAGAATTGGCAGAGCCAGCCTTGCGTGTCAGTACCATTGAGTGTGTCCTGTGGACCAGTGGTTTGCATGAGTACATAGAGATTCTTTAAGATACCAAACATCCAGCAAGCACAACAAGAAGCAGTGATGGTCTTGGGGGCTCTTCCTCTGAACATCAACCTCTCCCTTGTCCTGGCAGTGACAGTGAAGAACTGATGGGTGCTCTGGACACAGGTGGAACACAAGGTGGTGCTATGAGCCACCAGGAAGGTGGGACAGACAAGTTTACATACAAGACGGGGCAAGGGTTTCCCTGGGAGAAAAGCCACTACCATGTGAGGGATCCCTGTGGCGAGAAGGGTCAAGGAGTTGGCCACAGCCATGTGGGTGAGAATCACGTGTGTGGGCCTCAGCTTGTGGCCAAGCCATATTGGGGAGACATTATGGAAGAACAGAGTGACATTGGCCAGAGTCCCGACCCCAATCTGGAAGAGAATGATGGTTTTCAGAGCCACTTTTCCAGTGGTTCTTAGGGAATTGTTCTGAAAAGACACAAAGAAAGCTTCAGGGCCTGGGAGTAGGCTGCGTCAATGCTGGTACCGAGATTTCTCTCCATTATCTGACCTGGTATAGGACGTCTGGGCCTTATTATCTTCCCAGAACGGAGACACTTCATATTCCACAAGAGAAGCTTCCCCTGGAGACAGCTCTCACACCAATATGCACCTCACAATTACACTTGTGTATTATTTCTACTTACTTTTATATTCTGACTTTCCACCAGAATGTAAGATCCATTCCTTCAGGGGCCATCTCTGTCTTGTTACACACGGAGGTGACATAGTAAATACTAAAGAAATTGGTACTTTATAAATGATTATATGAAATGAAACAACAACAAAATGCACCATATGATCCTTAGAATTCATGAGCTTCCTGATTGTTATAATAATGCATTAGTGAAATAAAATGAAAAATCATATAAGAATTATAAAATTATCTACTTAATTAAAAAAAGGGAATCAGTTGTCAACTTTTGAGACCTCTTAATATTATTTGTCAGAGTGCTAAGATACAAGGTACCTTAGATAAGACAACAGGCCTCTGAATTCATAAGCGATCCTAGTATGTCCTCAGTTGATCTGTTCAGTAGAGAACAGATGCTTATTGTCCACAGTGTGCTAGCTGTTAATAGGTCCCAGATATTAAATTGTAATGCCGAGAAGTCAGATCTTGGAAGCTATTCACAAGTGGCCTCCAGTCATCCTCAGGCCACACAAAAATATAAGTATCATGATAATTAGATCCATTGCACAATGGTTTTTAAAATTCTTTTTTCTAATCAAACATGTTGTCTGCCTATTTAATTGGTTGTAGGGTCTGCAAGAGAGAATCAGGCTAGAAACCTGAGCTCAAAACCACCCGTGGCACATGTGGGTGTCACACTAAAGCAGGCTTTAATCTGAGCCCTTGCGAATGATCTAGAAGATTCTGGGAGATACAGCACAAAGGTCAACATATTCTCACTAAAGGAGTAAAGTCTTCCAGACACATTAATCTTGATGATTACTGCAGGGTCCAGAAACCATCGCCAGGTACAGAAGTGAGACATGAACTCCAGACAAAAGCCCAGTGTTACCGATATTCCTTGCTTCTTGGGAAAATTGGTCCCTTCCGAAACTCCAGTGTGGCAGGCACAGGAAGGGCTCAGTGAACAGCTGCCGCCACCAGCTCGGGATTCCCAAGACCTGGGTCCCACCCTGACACCCTCTCTCTATGACCGAGACATTGGAAGTCACCCCTGAGCTCTCAGAACCTTATTTCCTGACCGTGTAAAGGGGATAATAAAAGGATCTGAGGTTAGAGGCAGGAGAAAATTTGTAGAAGTCCAGCATCTGGAGCCAGACAGCTCCTAAGTTATGTCAAATCATCTACTTACTAGCTTGGTGCAACCTGGGTTATCTATTCACTACTCTGTGCCTCTGTTTTCTCATTTAAAAAATAAAGTAATTATTAACGTAACTATTACTAAATAATTACTAAAGTAATTATTAACGTGAACACCCAGTGCGAGTTTTCTGATCACGTGTGGTTGGGATAAAGTTCGTTAGCATAAGCAGAAACTCTCCCTGCAGTTACCATTTCTGTGTCATCTGTGTTACTCACCACAGGCATGGACGTCGGGAACAACACAATGGACAAAGTGGATGAACAGGTCAGTTGAATTTCAACAGTCACATGATTTTGATAAGCTCAGAAGTTAACTGACGCTCTTCTCATTATTTGGTTTTTACTCCCCTTGTTGTTCCATGTTCTGGAAAGACAGAGGGCTTGTAAACATTTATTTAGAAAGATTAAACATATGCAGGACACACACACACACACACACACACACACACACACACACACACACACACACAATATAGAACACATACAACGATAACTCCAGGATCAGAAAATGTTTGGAGAACTCCTAGGATGACTGCATCGTACTGGAGAGGGATTTGAGAAGCAAAAACATGTATGATAGCCTCTGATTTTCTGTGTGTTCCTTCTCTCTCTCTCTCCCCCCTGCCATATGTGTGTTCCTGGATATTATTTTACGTTTTAAGATTTTAAAGTTCTAACCCTGATCTGCACATCAATTTGTTTATCTGTGTTCGCAGCCAATGCTAGTTTGCTGGTCTGGCGTAGGTGAGGAGCTCTTGGCTCTAGTAAGCCAGGGCTTGGCTCGGTTTTTAAGAGTCTTCAGCCTTCTTTTTCTCATTGCCTGAGACTTCAAGGAATAACGATTTGCAGCAAACCTCCCTGTTCTAGTGCATCCCTGAAACACGCCCCAGCACTTTCCACCTGCCAAGTCAGGGCCGGACGCCTGCTCAGGGGGAGACAGGGTCAACACTTGTCCTGAACAAGCTACTGCTCAAGCTCAGCTCTGCACTTCTCTCCTGTTGGAGACCCCTCCCCTCTGTCCCGAGTTTATCTCTGAGGTTGAACATGTGGAGACACTCACCGGGCTGGTCTGGGCTCCAGAGCTCTGTGCAGTGAAATGTCACCCAGGAATAGCCCGGGGCACTCAAGTCTGTAGTTATAGGGACAGGGCTCCTGGACCTGACCCCATACAGGGATCCCATTATCATGTCATCTGTAGCATCAGTGACATTGTCTGCTGGGAAATTGGGGCATCTCCAATGAGGAGCTGATCTTATCCCCAGTGCAAATCACCCTCAGCCACTTCTGGTGATAGCGGTAACTGTTGGCAATTAGTGAGAAGGTCCTAATGAGCCGCTGAACAGAAGGCAGAGAAAATTTTCTGTTTCCTGTGGGAGAAACTAAAAGTTCAGAACCAATGTTGTTATCAGGGTGGAACAGACACTCCTAGGTGGTCAAGGGCTCCTTTCCTGTATCCCCAGCTGGGCTGTTTCAAACCCGGTGCTGTTTCACTCCCCAAAGTCATGCTGCCCCCAAGGTCCTTCCACACTGAGCATCAGCCTCTGCTCTGGGGTCTGGATCTTCCTGTGACTTGACCTCCCACGACTCTTGCCACACGTGGCCCCAGGTCTCTTCAGTGTGGAAAATACACGAGTTGGAGCCAGTGTTTCCCTCCTCAGAACACTCAGGTCACCTGGTGTCCATGTGGCTCTGCAGGGACATTACCGTTTGTTTCCCAGGACACCCAGGGAGCCCTACTTACTTGTGGCTCTCAGCGATGTCCAGACTGTCCCTGTTTTCTGGAAGATTGGCCCTGGCAATGCTGGACAAACGTAACTAGGAAAAAGCAATGAGTAAGGAATCTAGAGACATAACACCGGAATTCTTTCGCATTGCTAAGCAGGAGTGACGTCTTCCTCAGAGTGAACTCTAAGCCTCCACCCCTCCACTGAAGCAATGACTACGACACTGTACTAGGGACAAGTGTGTGCCAGCAGATTAGAAAACCCAGGTGAAATGGACAGATTCCTAGCACACAGAAATTACTGAAACTGACTCAAAAAAGGTAAAAAATTTAATAGATGTGGAACAATGGGGAGATTGAGTGAATAATCAAAACCTCCCAAGTATAAAGGCCCATGACCAGATGACTTCACTAGTAAATTTTACCAAACATCTAAAGAATTAACATCAAATCTTTTCAAACTCTTTTGCTTAATAGAAGAGCAGAAACCACTTTCTCACTCATTCTATGAGGGCATCACTACCCTGATATTAAACCAAATGCATCATGAAAAAGGAAACTGTACACCAATATTCCATATGAATACAGATACAGCAAACCACATTCAGCTGTATATTAAGAGGTTATATTAATATCTCGTGATACGTGGGATTTATGCCATGAAAACCAAAGTGGTTCTATATGTGGTAATAAATCAATGTAGGCCGGGCACGGTGGCTCGTGCCTGTAATCCTAGCACTCTGGGAGGCCAAGGCGGGCGGATCGTTTGAGCTCAGAAATTCGAGACCAGCCTGAGCAAGAGCGAGACCCCGTCTCTACCAAAAATAGAAAGAAATGATCTGGACAACTAAAAATATATAGAAAAAATTAGCCGGGCATGGTGGCGCATGCCTGTCATCCCAGCTACTTGGGAAGCTGAGGCAGAAGAATCGCTTGAGCCCAGGAGTCTGAGGTTGCTGTGAGCTAGGCTGACGCCACGGCACTCACTCTAGCCCGGGTAACAAAGTGAGACTCTGTCTCAAAAAAAAAAAAAAAAATGTAATTCACCACATTAATAAAGGAAAAATCAAGATCATCCATGATCCTTTCAACTGACGCAGGAAGAGCCTTTGATATAATGTACAGCACTTTCATGGTAAAAATTCTCAGTTCTAAAAAAGAATGAAATCCTGTCACTTGCAGCAACCTGGGCAGATGTGGAGGTCAGTATATTAAGTGACAGAAGCCAGGCACAGGAACACACATACCGCATGTTCTCACTCACATGTGGGAGCTGAAACGTTGATCTGGTGGAGACAGAGTGGAGTGCTGGTTACCAGTGGCTGGGGACGGTGAGCATGGCGGGTAAAGAGTTAGAGTTTCTTCTAACATAGAGTTAGAAGAAATAAGCTGTAGTGTTTAATAACATGGGGGCATGCTCCGGTTTTGGGTGTATGTGTATTTACGATGTTATATCCTCTTGTTGTGTTGATCCCATTATCATTATATAATGGCCTTGTCTGTTTTTACTGCTATTCGTGGTGCACTTTACAATCAGGTGGTGTGATGCCTCCCACTTTGTCCTTCTTGCTCAAGATTGCTTTTGCTAGGAAAACCCATCAGAATAATGGCAGACTTCTCAACTGAAACCATATAAGCAAGAATAGATGGGAGCCCCATTCTCACTCTTCTCAAACAGAATAATACCCAGCCTAGAACCTTGTACCCTGCAAAACTAAGTTTGTAAATGAAGGAGAAACAAAGACCTTCTCAGATAAGCAAAGACTGAGGGAATTCCCAAGACAAGACTTGCCCTCCAGGAAATACTCAAAATAGTGTTACATACAGATCAGCACAATAAACACTCATGAATATAAAATCACCCAAAAGCTAAAGGTCAAAGGCCAGATACCACAATAGCTCAAGACAGAAAACAAACCAACAAAATTCAACTCAACACAATGAACAGAAATCTGGCCCACTTATCAATTCTCTCAATAAATGTGAATGGCTTGAACTGCCCACTAAAGAGACATAGGCTGGCTGAATGGATAATATACACAAGCCAAGCACCTGCTGTCTGCAAGAAACACATCTAGGCCGGGCGCAGTGGCTCACGCCTGTAATCTTAGCACTCTGGGAGGCCGAGGCGGGCGGATTATTTGAGCTCAGGAGTTCGAGACCAGCCTGAGCAAGAGTGAGACTCCGTCTCTACCAAAAATAGAAAGAAACTAATTGGACAGCTAAAAATATATAGAAAAAAAAATTAGCCAGGCATGGTGGTGCATGCCTGTAGTTCCAGCTACTTGGGAGGCTGAGGCAGTAGGATTACTTGAGCCCAGGAGTCTGAGGTTGCTGTGAGCTAGGCTGACGCCATGGCACTCACTCTAGCCAGGGCAGCAAAGTGAAACTCTGTCTCAAAAAAAAAAAAATAAAAAATAAAAAAATAAGAAAGAAACACATCTAACCCACAAGGATGCATTCAGACTCAAGGTGAAGGGATGTAAAACAATATTTCAAGTAAACGGAAGCCAAAAGAAAGCTAGTGTGGCAGTTCTGATTTCACATAACTTAGTCTTCAAATCAACAAAAGTAATGAAAGACAAAGAGGGTCACTATATAATGGTGAAGGGTACAGTTCAACAAGAAGACA
>CAUYSK010013299.1:0-11720 GCA_963575035.1 Avahi laniger
TATAATCCTAGCACTCTGGGAGGCCGAAACGGGAGGATTGTTTGAGCTCAGGAGTTCGAGACCAACCTGAGCAAGAGCGAGACCTGTCTCTACTAAAAATAGAAAGAAATTGGCCAAACAACTAAAAATAGAAAAAATTAGATGGGCATGGTGGCACGTGCCTGTAGTCCCAGCTACCTGGGAGGCTGAGGCAGGAGGATCGCTTGAGCCCAGGAGTTTGAGGTTGCTGTGAGCAAGGCTGACGCCACGGCACGGCACTGGGCAACAGAGTTAGACTCTGTCTCAAAAAAAAAAAAAAAGAAATGTTAATACAAATAAGTTTGATAAAGTACACAATAAAAAACCAGGATAGTGTGCATGGGAGGAAACACTGTAAGTCAAATAAAAAGGAATATACCAAATAGGACATCTATTTGTAAACTGTGTAAAAGATGAAAGAAAACACGCATATGTGTTTGTTCCAGAGAATAAGAAAGTTCTCAAAACATGGTCTCATGGCACAAGGACACAGGGGGCAATGTGAAGTGTCCCTCACTGACCTAAGATGGGACAATTTGAACTCAAAAATAGATACAACTGCATTGTAGTGAATGCTATGAAATACACAAATACAATGTTAGGGAAAATATTATTTGTGTCTTCTTTGTTTGCCGGGGTCACTTCATCATTGTTATGACAATGGATAAAAAAAGAATCCAGCTTTCATCCTTCCTTTCCTGACAGGTTAGATTTGAAGGTAATGAAGAGCTCATGAGAAAATGCAGTTCTTGATAGAAGAATAAGAACTACATGCAAAGTCTATAACAGAATTAAAAAACTAATATTTTGCAACCCTCAGTGAAATTAGAAAAATACTAATTGATACATGATAAAAAAGTCTATGAAAGAAATAATTACACAGTCCCTGGCCCCACTGATCAACTGTAATATAAATAAAAGTGGGAAAATCAAATATATACATCCAAATGTGCTGTCTTAATTGGGATGTTCTGGAAGCTTACAATACAGAGTGGATTTGAAAGATTAAGTACCCAAAATGCTTTATTAATGATATATTGATCACAAATTGAAATAATAATATTTTGAGTTAAATAAATTATTACAATCAATTTCATATTTGTTTTTCTTTTCTGTTGCTAGTCGAATATTTAAAATGACACACGAGACTCCTAATTTAGTTGTAGCAGGCATTGCTGCCTAAGAGGATTGCCTCCCTTTGGAAAACTCAGGCTACCTCCTCAAAAAACCATAGGCCATGAAAGTTATAAATTATTTATTATTTATTTCATTTAATTTTTTATTTATAGTTTTTAGAATTATTTATTTATTTAAGAGACAGAGTCTTGCACTGATGCCCAGACCGGAGTACAGTGTCGTGCTACTAGCTCACTGCAGCCTCCAATCCGCAGGGTCAAGGGATCCTGCTGCCTTAGCCTCCTGAGTAGCTGAGAATACAGGCATGCACCACCATATCTGGCTTTTTATAAATTTTTGGTAGATATGGGTCTCACTATGTTGCCCAGGCTAGCCTCAAACTCCTGGCCTCAAGTGATTCTTTTGCTTTGGCCTCCCAAAGTGCTAGGATTACAGGCACAAGCCACAATGCCCGACCCAAAACCTGAATTTTTTTTTTTTTTGAGACAGAGTCTTTCTCTGTTGCCTGGGCTAGAGTGCCATGGCATCAGCCTTGCTAACAGCAACCTCAAACTCCTGGGCTCAAGCGATGCTCCTGCCTCAGCCTCCCAAGTAGCTGGGACTACAGGCACATGCTACCTTGGGCAGCTCATTTATTTATTTTTTTAATCTTTACTTGCCTGGCTAATTTTTTTTTTCCTATTTTTTAGTAGAGATAGGGTCTTTCCCTTGCTCAGGCTAGTCTCAAACTCCTCACCTCAAGCGATCTTCCCACCTCAGCCTCCCAGAGTGCTAGACGTTAGGGTGGCCTTGAATCTCCTAATTTTCTAATAATGCTAAAGATCCATCTTGAGCTCTCCCTACTCTCTTTGCTGCTTCTCTCCCAAACTGGCAGGCAACTTGCTGGGAAAGACAACAACGCCTGCTTCCCAATCTTTCTAATTTTTAATTTTTTCCCTTTCTCATACCTTGTCCTTCCTTTTCTTACAGACATATAATAAAAATGGTGGAATATTAGGCTTAAAGAACTCACCCCCACCCCCAAACGTTCACCCAAACCTCCTATGAAACCCACCACTCTCTCCTTCCTAGGAGTGTATTAGGCACATAACCTTTGCCAGACCCCTAGGGAGATAAGGGAAAGAAACGCAATAGGGGAACTTACTTTCCTTATCCCTCCTGATAAGGACTATTCTTATGCCTTCCGGTTGTTCCCCAGGGAGATAAAGGAATGGAATGCAAGAGGGGAACTTAACGTTCCTTATCCCTCCCAGGTGTTTGAAAAGAATTTATTTACTCCCCCAAGAAAAACCCTCTATAAAACCCAAGGCTCTCCCCTTTTCTCTCGTGGACACCTTTTTCCGCCTCCACCCATCTGCACCCAGTTGCTCAAAATAAACAGCATTTCCTACCTATGAGGCTTCGTGTGCCTCCCTCTCGCCTCCAGACCTAACACTAGGATTACAGGTGTGAGACACTGCGCCTGGCCCAAAACTTGAAATTTGAAAATATTTATCATTACAGGTTCCAATTTTCAATATTATATATATCGTTCATAATGGATATAACATTATATACAAGGTTAGATGCAAATGGCCTCCAGGCAGTGATCCCAGTAGGAAGAGGAACCCTGACTGCAGCTTTGAATAGGTGGGATCCCATTAGCCGTCACTCAGGGGATTAAGGGGAGGAGCCTGGTGTTCTATCCAGTCAGGAGCTCTGGGATGGCAACTGTCCAATCAGGTTCGAAGCGGAAGAGGAAGGGGCGGCTTCTACACGGTTCCCCGGCTTTAGTCTCTCGTCAGCCCGCCAAGTTCAATCGGTGTTTACCGTTCCAGCTTCTCTCTGGAAGGTCCAGGTTTCTCTGCCGCAGCCTCTGTCGCCCTGTGACCTTCAGATACTGCAAGATCTGTAAGCAGGATGCTGGGACAACACGGGAGCCAGGAAGTGGTGAGTGCGTATGGCCGGTTGTGCTGGGGCGTTGGAACTGACCAGAACCTGCTGCGGCGGGTCCCAGTCCCCCGGCGTCGTCTCCAGAGTCTGCGGACATGAGTCCGCGCTGGCAGCTCGGCCCTCAGACCCCTCTGGCCACAGGGTGGGAACTAGAAACACAGCCAGGACCCTGGGTGTCCTGACCCTTCCGCAGGTGACCTCACACGGCCGGGAGCGCTGTCTGGGCAGCTCTGCACCCGCAGCCCCGCTTCTCCTCCAGGTTGTTCAGTAAAGACAAGAGGGTCATCAGGGGAGAATCCCGACTCAGTTGCTGGGTCCCTGGCGTCCTCAATCTGTCCTTTCTCCCGTTAAAAATTAAACTGAGGTAACATTGAAATATTAAAGTGTTTACTAGAGCAAACGGCCATATACGAGTCAGGAAGTCCCCAGCCGTGGTTTGTGTTTGGGGGTCCTCAGGAGTGGATTGAAGGAAAGGCTTTTGTAAGGTGCATGAGAAAACAAACCAAATTCAATAATTGATTTGTTATAATTTTGTAGTCGCTTTTTTGGAGTATGACGGTGGTTACCTTCTGGTTATGGAATCATGTCACAGTTGAGTCCACTGCTGGACTTTGAAGTGTTGTCCCAGTTCTTGGGCTCCTGGCTTGGAGGAATTGCAAATGTTGGCCCTGTGCAATGGAGAGAGACGGCAGACACTCAGCAAGTATTCGTGAATAATTTATTCGAGAAAAGTTTAAGGGTGCAAACTGAAAGTGCATTTCCTAAGGGGAAATTGGTCTGTCTCTACAAGTGGAGAAGACACTATTCCTGTGTTTTTCTTTTTATATCTTAGGTTTAGGTAAAGGTCAGTTATAACTATTCATAAATTATACGTCACCGTTTTGGGGACTGGATTCTATGTTTGGACATAACTTAAAGGTTATATTCCAGTAATTCTTTCTAGTATAGGTATGTTGGGGAAAGTTCCATAACTGTTTATAGTGTTTTTTCATTCCCCAGTTGGTGGTCAGTGTGTTCCATGGCCTAATTACTCCATTCTTTTTTTTTTTTTGAGACAGAGTCTTACTCTGTTGTCTGGGCTAGAGTGAGTGCTGTGGTGTCAGCCTAGCTCATAGCAACCTCAAACTCCTGGGCTCTAGCGATCCTCCTGCCTCAGCCTCCCAGAGTGCTAGGATTACAGGCTTGAGCCATCGTGCCCGGCCAATTACCCCATTCTTTAAGGCTGAAATAACTATTTCTTCTTTTTATTTTTTTGCAACCATTTGCTCCTTACAGTTTTTCTATAAATGTTTTCTCATTTCTGTTGTTCCAGTTTCCATTATCTCTCACTTGTTTTTCTGTCTCTAACAATCAGAGGTTAAGTAGTTTTGTAGCTGGTTAAGCATAAATTTTGTTTCTAAGTTAATAATTGACAAAAAATGCATTTGCGTTAGATTTCAGTACTCAAGTAGGAAGCCAGGGCTCAAGAGTCAGTTTAGTCTGTTGCCAACCATTTAGTTATTTTAGCACTCCACAGAAGGACTTGTTTCTCCCTTCATTTTCGAAATATATGGCAAGCAGAATCTCAAATCCACCATCCTGTTCCCCCAGCTTAACTCTCCTAGGGCTTGCAGTAAAATCCTAAATTTCTAAGTTCCTCCCCCTCCCCCATTCCCAAATATCAACTTCCTTTCACCAATTCACATTATCCACACTCTTGGTCCTTAATTATACTTTTCAAAGAGCTGAAGTATTTTAATTGTTTATACTTTTTCAGAGAGCAGTGGGTGGCTCTTTTTAAAATATTTGTGTTTCCGAACATTTCACATGAGCAAATCAGAGAACATTCACTTGGCATTCTGGTTTAACAATTCTTCACACTTCTCCATCTTATCTTCCCTAGGCACAGACATGTTAGCAAAATATCTTTGGGTTGAGGTTTCTCTTGAGAAAGTTTATAGGGTGATGTGTCCTCAGGCGCCCTCCTGTTTTTTCCTGGTCCTGGGTTTCACAATGTCTGGGGACGAGACAGTGGCCTTGTCTCTTGGAATGTCTGGTGAGTATCAGCCCCCATGTTTTCTCCCAAGAGAACAGCCCGAGGTATGGGGATGGAGCCTGTTGGGAGAGCATCAGGATGCCTTGGAGCTGAAAGGATTCTCTGTTATTTTCTTCATCTAAAAAGCTAAGTTCTTGAGACATTAAGATTTTCTTCCCCAAATCCCAGTTTTCATTTTTTAGAGGCATGCCAATTGGGTGCTGGCATTGAGGAAAAAAGACAAATGATTCCTGCCCTCTGAATTTTCTCACACTTGTGAATGGAGAAAAATTACCTTAAAGGATGAGGAAAACAGACCCAAGTGAGGTGGTACAAGAAGCTGCAAAGCAAAATGCACTTCAGACACAGGGAGCAGAGTGCAGTGTCTCCTGGGAGAAGGGTCATCCCGTACTTCAGTGAGTGAGATGTGGGTGGGCGAACAGATGTGCCAAGTGATAGGATGGCCTGACTCGACAATTGAGTCATGCATTTCTGTGTTTCTGTAAGCACTGCCCCTCCCTGGGTTTGTCATCTGGAAAATATTTCAGCTTATTTCAGCTTCAGTTTTTCTTTAACTGTAAGATGAATTTTAGCAGTACGCCTGGAAAGATAATATTTTCTTTCCTCTCCGTCTTATATTTCGGGGGTGAGTTGGGAGACGGATTTAATGACCTTATTTTGGGCCATCCCAATCCACTCAGCTTGGCAAGGGCCTGGGTGAGGTTTGGGAGGGGCCCAGAAGGGTCCAAAAGAGGGCATGGGATCTGGATTTGGCTTCCTCTGCTCTGGTCTCAGGCCTGGTCCTGTCCGGGGCGAAAACCTCTCTAGAAAGAATACCCTCTCGCTGTCCCTGAAAGGATCTGGGGCTGAACAGAAAAGTATGAGTCTAGCACTGGGGTGGGAGAGTCATTGTGGTGTGCTCAGGAAAGCAAGGAGAGTGAAAATCTGCCCTGGGGCTGGGAGCTAAGCCTGACAAAATATTTTCAAAGAAACATGAAAAACAGATCTCAGGGAAAAAAAAAATCTGGTCATATATTCCACTTGTTAAAAATTCTTATTTATGGCCAGGCGCGGTGGCTCACGCCTGTAATCCTAGCACTCTGGGAGACCGAGGCGGGCGAATCATTTGAGCTCAAGAGTTCAAGACCAGCCTGAGCAAGAGCGAGAGCCTGTCTCTACTAAAATTAGAAAGAAATTAATTGGCCAGCTAAAAATATATAGAAAAAATTAGCCAGGCATGGTGGTGCATGCCTGTAGTCCCAGCTACTCAGGAGGCTGAGGCAGGAGGATCGCTTGAGCACAGGAATTTGAGGTTGTTGTGAGCTAGGCTGACGCCACGGCACTCGCTCTAACCCGGGCAACAGAGTGAGACTCTGTCTCAAAAAAAAAAAAAAAATTCTTATTTGCCATTTTTCTTCCCAGAGTGAGTGTAGTAAGTTTCTCAGGTCTGTTTTTTTATTTGGAGGTGATTTGGGAATTCCAGGCCTTAGCTTTGGGAACGTTACTTGGGAAAGGAAATAGAAAAAAAATCTCTCTTCAATTTTGGTTGCAGAAAAATGAATGCGTTTCTGCAAGAAAGTAGGGTAGAAAAATTGGTGAATGACAAAGATTCACCAAAACATCCATCCCTCTCTTTTTCGCAGGATAGAGGATTTGTGACAGTGGATAACTCTGTTTCGTGTCCTGTTGTCTGGATGTTGGAGTTTAACCATAAATCCTATGAGAATTTGGCAACTCCTAAATGTGTTTACTAAGTGATTTATCATGCAAATAATAATTAAATGACCTGTTTATTGCTTAAAAGGGATACATACTTTTGTTTTTCCTCTTGAGGTATGACATTTTAGTGCCTTACAAATTCTGTGATATTGTAGTAGATATATTTTGATTTTTTCCCATGATTCCTGCTGCTCAGCTCCTGTAAGCTTTGTTATTTCCTAAGTTATTAGAGGAACAAGAATATCCTTTGTTAGATTGTTTAGTCTTTTCTCTTTGGTTTCTGAGGTAGCTACTGATCTGTACAGGTGAAAGATAGTCTTTTGCTATTTACCACAAAGCTCTTTAAAACCCTTGAGCTTATGTTAATAAGGGGATTTTTGGGAAGGCCCTAGAAACCACTGGATGGGAGGCTGGTTGCCAAGGGAACTAGACGCATGCCAAGAGGAGTGGGATTTTTAGTTCTACCGCCAACCTCCAGGAAGGAGAGGGGGCTTAAGGTTAACTTGATTACCAGTGACCTGTGGTTTATTAAATATGTGAATGAAATGAAGCTTCCATAAAGCTCAAAAGGATGGGGTTTGGAGATCTTCCAGATAGCTGAACACCTGGAGGAGGTGAGGAGGTCTTGGAAGGAGGTGAGTCTGGCAAGGACATGAACACTCTGTACCCATTCCCCATCTCCACGTAGATAGTGTTGGAATTGAACTGGGTTTGAGGATACCGACTTGGTGTCTCCGGCAAAACTGAGTGCTTGCTTCTTGATAGGGAGAAGTCTCCTCACCTTTGGTCACAGAAATCTTCTGTGTTAATTGTTGTGAGAACAGAGGAAAAACGCTTACAGTTTGAATTTTTCCCTCTTAGAATTTCCTTTTATTCTATAAACATAAACACTGAGTTTGAGTGATTTTACTGTCTTCTTTAAAAACTGTGTGTTTTCTTATAAAAAATTATGTAAATAATCCTGACTAAATAGTGGAGGTCTGAGCCCAGTGACTCCATGTTAAGGCCTCTCTTGAGCCTGCCACAGGAGATCACTGGAGGCCCAGTTAGTTCTTCCTGGGGAGCCTCCACTGCAGGTTTCCCAGCCTGCTCGCGCCAGCCATGGGAGGAGCACTTTATAAAATCTTTTTTGTCATATAATTCCTGTTTTCCCAAGTATTTAAGAATTTTATCCCATGATTGGAGTTTGAGCTTTTTATTTCCTTGGCTGAAAATATGAGTGTGCTGAATGACGTGCTCTGAACAAGCAAAGATCATTTTTGAAGTGAGTTGTTTGTTTTATGCCGAGTTTAAAAAATAATGTAATCGCACATGGACTCCCACACTCCTGATTGTTTCTCTTGTTCTTTGTAACTTGACCATCTATTATTTATCATAAAGCAGTGCTTACCTCAGTTTTGCTTCTTCTGAGTTTTCAGTACCTTACTGTTACTATTAATATACCATCGACATTATGCGGAAAAGGTGTTTTTATGGTTTCTGCGCCTCGTGCTGTGGCACACCTGCTGCTCTTTGAGTCCGTGGGTCATGCAATATATTCCCCCATTTCACAGATTTTAAGGCTTGAGTTGTTTCAAGTTTATGTTTTGATGTTGCTAATAATCTCCTTGTTGGTTTTGTTCTCAAGTGCTATTACTTTATAAATTTGTCAACCCAAAGAAAGAAACTAAAGTAGAAAATATATTTTTAAAGTGTTTACTTGAGCCAAGTTAGGGATAGGTGCCTGGAAGGCTCAGATCCTAGTAACCTTGGATATGAGCTCCATTTTTGCATTACTACAAGCATGTTTTTCAAGGAAAAAGGAAAAAAGAATTGGACCAATAAAAAAGTTGTCAAGAATTCTCACTGGTTCTCCCAAGCATTGATTAATGATTGGCTGTACATTGTTGAACTATAAGATATAAGTTATGTTGTTGAGGAATCAGCATTGTTAATTTATAGCTACTTGCTTTGTTCGTCCGTCTGGAGTCCATATGACAAGCCCCTTCAACAGATTACTACTTAGCTGAAGGGTCAGAAGTGGAGGGGACGTGACTGCTGACTCATTCCTGTCACTGTCTGGGCTTTATAACTTACAGGAGGCTTGTATTCCTCAAAGTAAAGAAAAATGTTTCTTTTCTTTCTCATGTTCCCCTTTTGATCAAAATTCTTCTTTTTGAAAGCATTGGTGATAAAAGTGTAAGCGTCAGAGTTTCCCTCACACTGAGAGGGCTAATTCCCACATAGTCCTGCTCCGTGACAGGTGGTGGGGAAGGAGGATATGTATCAGTGAGGAATTTTGTGAATGCCCAAGAAGAAAAGTTGAATGGTATTTCAGAGAGGCAAAAATGAGATTTCAGTCAAGTCATTGATGTATATAGCTGCTGTCACTCATTTTGTCATCTCCAGTCTTTAGAATGCCGTGACTTTAATTTTCTTAGAAGCGAAACAGTGGGAGACACGTATCATTAATAACTGAATTAGTAGAAATACAATGCACATAAGGATTATAAAAAGAGACTTTGTGTGCCAGAACAACAACAAATCCGTATTCCACTGGGGAGCCAACTAAAAACATCATGAAGAAAATTAAATCCAAGTTCTTCTACAGAGACTTACGGTAACCAAGCAGCTTCTTTTCTGATTTATCCTAGATGAGTTTCTACATCACAGGAAGTATTTATGTATACACAACAAGAGGTATTTGCCAGCATACGTACACCTCTTTGGTCAACTAATATATAATGTAAAATGTATAAATTTTTTAATTATTTTCTTATTTGGAATGTCCCACATGGTTACTATATTGTGGGCAAGCTATTGGACTAATCATTTCTAAGAAGTATCTTAAAAGATTTTGGAACATAGTCAACAAATAAAAATTGTTTATAACAAATATTAAATTATAATTGTGTGTTCACTGTGAAACACTTTAGATATCATTTTAAAAGATTCACTGCTCTCCAGGTATATTCGAAAAATGGATGTTTTCAATTTGACTTAAGCAGTATGCTTTTATTTTGGAGACAGAGTCTTGCTCTGTTGCCCAGGCTAGAGTGCTATGGCGTCAGCCTAGCTCACAGCAACCTCAAACTCTTGGGCTCAAGCAATCCTCCTGCCTCAGCCTCCTGAGTAGCTGGGACTACAGGCATGCGCCACTATGCCTGGCTAATTTTTTCTATATATTTTTAGTTGTCCGATTAATTTCTTTCTATTTTTAGTAGAGACAGGATCTCACTCTTGCTCAGGCTGGTCTCGAACTCCTGGCCTTGAGTGATCCTCCCACCTCGGCCTCCCAGAGTGCTAGGATTACAGGTGTGAACTACCACGCCTGGCCAAGCAATTATACTTTCAAAAATAAGAAAAAATAAATAGTTAAAAGGGGTGGTATATTTTACCACAATTTACATAAAACAGATACACACAAAATAAGGAAAAACAACAGAATTAGATTTTTTAATGCTGCTCTGATCTCTTTTATTACATTACATGTATCATGACGTCCTTTGTGTATGGGATCATTGTTAACGGCTTCCATCCATTTCCACCACACACTGTTGAACCAGGCTCCACTGTCGCTCATTTATTTCGGAAGGAACCTGAGGTGAAGACACCTTCATGTTCATGCTGTAATAATTTCTGCTGATATGCCCTGTGAGATACCCAAAACAAAGGGACTTGTTTTGCATGCACAGCTTTCCCCACTTAAGTGTCTACAGTGAAGGACATTTGGGGGACCTAGGACGCGTGCACGCCTGTGAACTCACTCAGCGTGAGGCCGGCGGGGCCTGGGCTGGGAGGAGACTCTGTCTCAGGGAAAGCAGGCTCTGCCCTCCTGCACATGGGCTGTAATATCACAAATTGTCACGTGGTTCTGTGTGTCTTTCCAGCTGGGACAGATGACTATCAACCTAAAAGAGTCAAATAGGCCAGAATCTAATTTAAAGAGAGTATTTCATTTGCAAAGTTTGATTATGGCCACCCAGGAACATAGATTCAATTTGCCCTGAATATAAGTTCCTATTAGCAGCTGTTACAAGTGGGCTTTTAAGGGAAAAAGAGGGGAGGCAGTTTCTAAGTTGTTTGCCAATAATTTACATTAAAATTACATAAGCTCTTGATTGCCTATATTTTGTTTTTTGTATAAAAAATTCCAGAAATATCAAGATAATGGGTGAGGCAGGTAGTCTGGAAGAAAATGTCTTTAAACAGTTGCCCCCAGGCCTGGGTTAGGGGCTGACAGTAAGTCACATGATCACGTCTCTCTGGGCCTGATCAATCTTGCGTACCTCACGTTGCTCCGAAAGCTCTGAGGTATTGTCTTTTTCTGGGGTTTCTATGTCCTGGTAACAGAGGGAACTGAAGGCAGACCCCTCCTCACACTCTGCTGCCACCACGATTCCTGTGCACTCGCACACATGTGCATCAGGTAGTGACATGGCCAGGCCCCTTTCAGGACAAGGGTCCAAGCTAAGGGATTGCACCCCCAGCACATTTGCTCCTAAAGTTACCCACACAAGTACCTATATAACTACTGGATTGTTCCCACCCCCAACATTGAATCTCTAACAAGAACATGGTCCCTCCACCAGCCAAGGCTCTGGGAGCACCCAGTCATAATCTCATCTGTGTGGACACAGGACTGAGACATAGCCCCGCCTGGGCTCGTATCTGTAGCAAAAACCAGTCCTTCCACCAACACTGCACTGTCCCCTACCCGTGGGTCCTTGATAGCACCTTCTCTGTTCTGCCTGTTTTTATCTGCAAACTCCCTTTTGTCCACTCAAGTGTGCCAAGCCAACCCCTCCGGTTCCTGAATATAGCACCTCCTGGATTACAGATGTCCATAAGTTCAAGACCATGGCCCTAGAGCTGGCTGGGTTAAGAGCAGATGCAGGTTAGAAATCTGAGACTTAATTCT
>CAUYSK010013300.1:0-10818 GCA_963575035.1 Avahi laniger
AGTGAGACCTTGTCTCAAAATAAATAAATAAATAAGTGTGACATAAATTCTTCTCTTCTCCCACCATGGAAATGGGCACGTCTTAATCTGGAGAAAGGAAATCTGAAAGTTACCTATCTATCCTCACGTAAGTACTATAAAAAAATAATTGATTTGACCAAGTCCCCGGATAAAACTGGAAGATATATGCTGGCATTATACAAACAGCTAGTCTATACATGAAAAAATTATATCTTTATGTAAACATGGTCAGATACTAGTACAAATTCCCAAAGGAAATACTAGAAACTCTCCCCGTGATTCCTAAGATGCATTTATATCTAAGCCGCTGTTTATCCCTGGGGTAGATGATTATCCTACATCCTCTCTAAGACTATTTCCAGCACTGAGATTTGAGCTATAAGGATGAAATCAGAATTTTTAACAAAAACAAGCTCAATGTTGGACTTGTATATCAGTGAAGGATTGAACTCTATTATAAAAGTGTATTATCTAGCTGGGCGCGGTGGCTCATGCCTGTAATCCTAGCACTCTGGGAGGCCGAGGCGGGCGGTCGTTTGAGCTCAGGAGTTCGAGACCAGCCTGAGCAAGAACGAGACCCCCGTCTCTACCAAAAATAGAAAGAAATTAATTGGACAACTAAAAATATATAGAAAAAAAAATTAGCTGGGCATGATGACGCATGCCTGTAGTCCCAGCTGCTCGGGAGGCTGAGGCAGTAGGATGTCTTGAGCCCAGGAGTCTGAGGTTGCTGTGAGCTAAGCTGACGCCACGGCACTCGCCCTGGGCAACACAGTGACACTCTGTCTCAAAAAAAAAAAAGTGTATTATCTAAAAAGAAAACTTTTTAGATTTCTAAACAGAATAGGGTGTGTTGGTCTCTGTTTCAAAATTTCATAAGTCAGAACTCCAAAATAAAGAGAATCAGGTCATGGCAATGGTGTTCTTGTGGTTCGTACTGTCTTTATATATACACTAAAAGAGCCTTTATTTTGTAGCATGAAGACTTAGTATATGCAGCAATCTTCTGTATAAACATCTGTGCCTACAGTAGAAAACTTAAGCTTGACGTTAATAAACAGCACCCAAATGGAGCCTAGATTTTTCTTTTTACAAAGCCAGCAGTGTCTGAATAATAGTTTTCTTAGCATGTATCCTTTTTAAGGACATAACATGGAAAGATGGGGAAAGATCAGTTTACCCTGGCTTATCCATCCTTGCAAACCACAGTGTTCTCTTCCAAAAGATAAAGTCTCATAATAAAATCAGGCTCAAGTTCTAGCTTAGATTTTACCTGTTCTTTTTACTTTGGTTACAAATGGTTAGTTTTTCTACAGTTCCTCCCTATAAGATGTAGTAATAAAGTTTCTAAACTAATTATGCTCATAAACATGTTGAGATCCTCTGACGCAAACACTGTGCTTGAGGAGAGGGCTGGCATTTTTATGCAAGCTAAGAAACTCCACCTCTGCCTTCCATCCTGTCATTAATTTCACTGAGAATGACAACCTGATAAATCTGCCTATGTGATACTCATAACCCCTAGAAAAGCTTTTAGAAAAGCCTTTTTAAAAAGCTACTCAAGAGCAATCTCCTACCCCACAGTGTTAGAGCACAATATGGGCCGGCACAGGTCCCACACCCTTACAACAGGACAGTGACTTCTCTGGTTCATTCACATCTGACATTAAATCATTATGAACCATGTTAGGGTCTGAATGGAGACAAAAACTTTGGGATAATGCCTTTAGGACAAGAAAGATAACGGGATTAAACCTCCAGTTTCTCAAATTCCACAGAGACGCTGAGATTATATGGATACTCTTTCACATTCTTCAATTAGCAAACCTGGCCTCAATGGCGTGGCCACACTCGCCTGAGCAGCTTCTGCAAAATGTACAGATGAAATGTATCAGCCATCTAATGAGGACCGAAGGTACCGTCCACCTCCTCCTTCTCCTGAGAGAGTGAGAAGCACATACCAGGCTGATTTTTAGCCAGCAGCACTGAACCATGTTCCTAATTAGGAAAGTAAAATGCCCCAGACTAAGATACAAAAAAATCGGAATAGTTACAGTGAATGTAGCTATTGAGACTCTGTAGTTGCCAAGAGAATATTTCAGGGAGAGGGGAAAATAAAATTAACCACAGGACATAATGATAGAAAGGTTAATATATTTAAGTAATTTTTTGTACCATAATGTGTTTCCTTTAAAATAATAAAATTTTTTGCTTGTTTCTACTTAATTAAACACCAGAAACTATTAACTTGACTTGGTCTAGGTTTTTAAACACTTTAATGGAATGTGGTTTGGCATAAATATTAACGAAGCTGAAAAAAGACCAAATGAATTAAAATGTATTCCCTGAACTAGACTATATAAAGACACATATTACAAAAGTTATTTTGTACAGAGAATGGTAGGGACCTATTTTTATTGCATCTTTAAGACAATAAAAGCCAATGATCAAAACAAAACGAAAACAGCTGAGGACTCTCCAGTTCTTTAGATTTGAGCCTGAGTTTAAAATCCTGTAGGGAAATAGCAACCACAACCTTTCACTCACCCTTGCTGCCTACCAAGTAAAACTCCACTACATGTCGTGTGAATCCAGCGAGTCTGACCTGCACCTGTCTACACTGAGCAATGCATCTTCACATCTTATATTCCTTCTATGTCATTTATTTCATCATGCTCTACACTATATTGAAATAAACTGTGACTACTCTCTAGACTTCAGTTCCTTAGAGGGCAGCAGCACCTATACATAGTAGAGACAGTATTAATGATAGCATCCATGTGGCTAATAAGTTGCATTAAAATATTCACATGTATTCATAATTTTATTTAAATGTTAACATTAATGTTCGTATTTATTATGCACTAAAGTGTGCCAAGACTGGTACTGAGTGCTTTCCTGATATTATTTCATTTCATTTTCATGAATCTGAAGTAGGCACACTTTTCCTCTTTTAAAGCTGAAGAAATGATTGCAGAGCAGTGATACAGCTAGTAAATGGGAGAATTTGAACTCGCGTTTATGACCTATAGTTTTAACACTTAACAATACTGCCTCCTGGTATAATTCCCTTAGCAAATGCTTTTCAAAATTACTGACAAAATCCAAGATGCTGGGAAGTCAAAAATAATTTTGTGGTTTCAAATTTTAGTAAACATTTGACATAGAGATAGTCAAGGTATTTCTAGTCTAATTTGACTTCCTTTATATAAAATATTATTTGAAGATGTTTCAAAGTTAGGGAAACTAAGATGAAAGGAATCAAGATCTTATCCTCCCAAGATAACGTACCTGGCATTGAGCTCCATTTAGACCAGGGAAATCCAGCCTCCTAGATGTGTCATGCCATGCTTGACCACATGCCTGGAAGGACCTCTGTGGTGAGTCCCCAGATAGGATTTCTCAGTACTTGGCAGTCAGGTCAAATCATTATTGGACTTGGCTCACCAGACAGACTACCAGGATTGCTGATTTCAGCCTCTTAATAACTAACTGCTCCAATGATGCTGAAGGCACTAGGGATCCTGTGGCCTTAGGAACACATGTGGCCTTCTGGATCCTTGAGTGCGGCCAAATATTACAGAACAAATCCTTTTAATAAAGGTATTTGTTCTCTGAAGTTTGGATTTGGTCCAGGGTCTGCACTCACAGATCTGAAGGGCCACATATGGCCTTGAGGCTGCGGGTTCCCCACCCCTGAGTGATGTGCTCTTGTCATTCCAGGACAAGCTCTGAGATAAATGACCTGGAAAACTTCAAACAAAACATGGAACTGTCTTATGCTGCCATCCTAAAGACCCCAGATCACATACTATCATCATACCAACACCAGAAGGCTTGACTTATTACTGTTCTGTTGATTTGACCCGTAAACCACAGATTTTGATTGCTTGAATTGTTACTCTGAAATATTAGTGGCTCAGGAATAAGTTGTAGTTGCAGATTGATGCGCCAGGTTGGGAAGTTGTGACTGTCAGTAGTACCGTAAGCATGATTTCAGGAGTCCAGGCAGCAGATCATTGTTGGTGCCTTTGTTCTCAGACACCACAATTGAGGCATGTGAAGTTTGTAGGAAAAGGCTATTCTAATACTCACATCACTGGAGTCTCCGAGAAGGCTAGAAGAGTAAACGTGGGAAGAGTAGGAAGACTATTAGACTAAATATCTAATAACAGTGGAGAGATGATCATATAAATGGAATATGGCAGTCATTGAAAATGAGTGGCATGAGAATACATAATAGCATGCAAAGGTGTTGATGATGCTTGCTAAGTGGGAAAAAAGCACATGAAAGTATACAGACAACATGATCCCATATTAATAAATGAAAAAATATGAAATACAAATAGAATAAGTATCTACATCTACTTATCGACAATGCTTATATATGCTTGAGAGGATTATGGGTGATTTTTATTTGCTTTTTTTACTTATTTTTATCCTCTAAATTTTCTGTCTTGAGCATGCATCATTTTTGTAATACTGAAACAAAAACTTTCTCAAAGGCAATAAAGTCTCAAATACACTGTTATAAAGCAAATCAAGAGTAATAAGGTATTTGATTTATAAGAATTTTTTAAATATGCAAATAAGATTATATTTATCCCATAAAGTAACCAAAAGGCTGTAACCAGCCTCCCTTTTCTTAGATCTATTTTTTAAAAAACAAAAAACGCAACAACAAAAAAGCAATGATAGTCATTTCCAATTCCAAAAGGGAAGACATGGAGCATCTTAACTGTCCACTAGGGCAGCAGTTCTCAACCTTTTTGGCACCAGGGACCAGTTTCATGGAAGACAATTTTTCCATGGGCTGGGGTCGGGGCAGGGAAGGGTGGAGGCAGAGTTTGGGCAGTGATGCAAGCAAGTGGTGGGGAGCAGCTGTCAATACAAATGAAGCTTCGAAGCTTTGCTTGCTCACTCATCCGCTAACCTCCTGCTATGCAGCCTAATTCCTAAGTTTTATAGAAGACAATTTTTCTGTGGGGGGTGAAGCTCAGGTGGCAGTGCTGCCCAGCTCCTATCAGGCCTTGGACCAGGACTGGTCCAAAGCCCAGGGGGTGGGGACCACAGCACTAGGGCATGGCATCCCAAACTATATTCCCAAAAAGCTTCTAGTAAAAGCAAAATTCTATGGGCCATGTTATATCTCTGTCTTGAGATTCTCAAAGGAGTAGATCATAGTAAAGACTCTAAGCAGTCTTGCAGTAAATAAATCTGATGAACTTTGATTAACCCACTGTTTCCACCCATTAGCATTTCACTACCCTAAGTAATAAGGACATTGGAATAGACTCTGGCTATAAGGCAGCACTTTGGAAAACTTCTTTCAGACCTCCATGAATATATTACTCCTATTGGGCATTTACGCATATGCTTAGCTCTCTGGCCCAACTAGAAGATAAATAATAATCCTGAGTTCTGACAATTGCTCCAGGAACCATGCCCTAGAGTTCCTCAGGGACCCAGAAGCACCGACACTTCTCTACCCATCTTCTGAGACTGACATGTTCCCCTCAAGGGAGCCACAGAGCCCATTACTGCTCTTGTGCCTCATGCCTTGAAAACTTTCCAGGTATTAGGGGTTTATTCTTCACCCACCCCATTCCTATTACCCAAAAATACAATTTAAATTCTCTTGAATCTGTCAGCAAATGGCCTCTGTAAAGGATTTTCAAGCATATTAAAAACCAACTTAACAATAGCTCTGAAGATAACTTCCTGGAAGGGCAATTTTGGCAGTGAAGTTATATTGTCTCCAAACTTTTCAATGTGTATATTCTTATCAGTAGCTTGGCTGTAACATGAGGTGAAGCATCTTGTTAGGGGATTTCATAGAAGAACACAGCACAGTAGCTATTGCAAATAATGACTGTGGCTATGGTAACCCAAGGTGAAAAGCACCATTTGCATCACTTTATCACTCCTTAGAGATGCAATTTACACGTTACTGCTGTAACTGGACAAGATGGATGTAATCACAAATGAGCCACCACAACAGCAAATCATATAATTTATTAAAAAATCAGTTCAGAAAGACATTCAGGAAAGAATAATTCAAGGATTTGACAGTGGACACCTGTGAAAAACTTTGAAAAATATTCAACTCAGAAAAGTTTCAGATTTTGTATTATGTTTCCTGAATTTCTCTTTTATTTGTGATGGGTTATTCTGTATGTGTGTATGTGTGTATGCACATGTGTGTTTATTGTCTCCCACTAGGAATATTTTCCTAAACATGGGAACTTTATATTTTATTTAGAAAATTTGCTTTTAATCTAGAAACATTATAATGAAGTCATATGAGTTCAAAATTGCAGGCAGAAATTTGCCTTGAATAGTGAAAAGAGTTGGGCATGGGAGAAGATATCATATACTCAAAATACAAAACACTTGTTGGTGTATCTTTCCAGCACATCACATAAATTCTTGCTCTAGAATATAACTCGCTTTTCTATTCTATGATATCTCAATGCTACTATTGGATAACAAGTTACTGTTTATGGCTATCTGGAGGCCATTTAATGAAATTATTTATTCATCAACTACAGTGTTTCTTCCACTGTGATATTATGCTAAGACATAGTGATAAAGATAGACATAATAGGGAGAGTGATAAAAACAGTGATAAAGCCAGATAAAATATTTTCCCTTACAGAGGTTAAAGTTTATCAAAGAGGCACAGTTAAAAGCAGTTGAGGAAATTAGCCCATTGATTGAATCATCTTCCCATATGCCTTAAGGAAACAATCAACCTGAAATACAATCATTGGTAAAGTTATAAAGATATATTGAAGGAAAAAATGATGATGGTATAGTGGAGAAAAAATTATATACTGATGAGCAAAGACTCCCTTCACATTCTCAATTTCAACTATATTCTACCATGAATCCAACATTCTGTCATATTGGACAGCGCCCTCTTCTTGAAATAAATCGAATAATTTAACACGTTTGTTTCTTTGCATATGCTTTTATCTTGCCATTATCTTTCCCTGCAATTAATTTCTCTCCTATTGAAATTTCTCTATTCATTTTTTAAAATTTGAGATCCAAGTCAAATTTTGTCTCTTCCATGAATCCAATCCAATCATCCCCATCAAGAATTAGCTATTTCAGTAGCATTCAAATTGTATATCTAAAAATCCCTTATTTCTTCCCACAGATATTATAGTTAATATAACTCTAAGCTCCTTAAAAGTTGTGAATTTGCATTTTAGTTTATATCTTTATTGTAATGTTAATAAGTGTTAATGGTGGAAATGTCAAACATAATGAAAGAATAAATACAAACAAAAGCATAATGGTCAATTTTCAGTACCAAAACAAAAAGAGAATAAGAAGTTGTCAGCATGTCTCCAGACTCACCAATAGGCACATGTATGCTGACATGTGCAATTATAAAGTAAAATTAATACATCACAAAAGAAGAACTGAATAAATTTTCAGTAATTTTTGAGAGTATGTTTATGGTGGCCTATTTTAAAATGAAGGTTGTATGGTTTTCAGTGAACACCTAGGAGAAAGAGGTGCAAGAGTTCTCTGATAGAGATAATCAGTTGTCATCCAGGGCAAGATCACAGAAGTGCCATGTGAAATCCAATCATAAGACATATACCATATATTTTCAGGCAATAATGAAAAGAGAAAATAGAGTTTTCAAATATAATCCTTCATTCAAAGGGCTGCACCTCACATGAGCAATGCTATGTAGCTTTTCCAAGATGAATACAGTAGGGATTTATTTATTTAGTTTGTGGTGATTGGTAGTTGTCTTGAGCAATGTCAAAGTGACCAGCAATTAATAATAACCAATATTAAACTCTGTATGCCATTTTTCAAGTTTGTCATGTACTTCACAACTAGCCTAAAAATTAGATTATCTTCATCTCTCATTGTGTACTCAAAGAAGTAGAGAGAATGATGTGTGGCTTAGAGATCTTAATTGTAAACAACAGATTTCACTCAACCGGGCTAAAAAGAAAGCTACTTATGAAAAGGTGTTAGGTAGCTCATGGAATCTCTGGAAGGATAAGATCTGGTTTTGTTAACTAACCAGCCAGAACAACATGGCCATGAATAATGCAGCCCAGAAAGTACCTGATAATTCTTTGGAGCTGTTTTAGTGGACACATTATTGCTTCCCCTGCCTCTGCTCACAACTATGATGTTTACATTTGGAGACTGGAAATTCTATCATAGCTGTTTCAGTAGACTTGGACACCTTTGTCATTCCATGTGCTTTCTGGGAGATCCAAATAACCAGAAATCAGCTGCCATCTCATGCTGCTCACTCCTGTATTTGTGACTTGCCCAGAGATGTCTGATTGATGGAAACTAGGTTGTATTCCTTTATCCCAGTTATAAAGGAGCTGGGGAGGCTTAGTTATGGATGTCAGCTTCTTATACAACTGGCACATTTTCAGGAAGAAAAGCTAAAGGGGGATTGGAACAAGAAGTGAATTGGCTAAACTGCCAAACCTACCATAAATGGAGAATTTATTGACCACAGTAACATAGCTAGTATATGACAGAGCCTTCGAT
The DNA here is from genome assembly GCA_963575035.1 of Avahi laniger. Taxonomy (NCBI): domain Eukaryota; kingdom Metazoa; phylum Chordata; class Mammalia; order Primates; family Indriidae; genus Avahi; species Avahi laniger. Next base: position 8,566 of record CAUYSK010013300.1, read on the forward strand.
GCCAAGTCTTAAAGCTCTTCCCAAGTTAAAATGAATGCCTGATTATGGTAGCGATGAGTAGCTCAGCTGGCCTCCAGAGTTCAATTAAAATCTACCTTAAGGCCAGGCATGCACATAAACTTGAAAACATAGCCAAAATGCACAAATTCCTGGAAATCCAACCTCCCAAAACTCAATCAGTAAGAAATAGACCTCCTGAACACACCAACCATGAGCAATGAGATTGAAGTAGTAATAAAAAAGACTCCAACAACAACAAAAAAAACACCCAGACCAGTTGAATTCACAGCCAAAATTTACCAGACCAACACTGAAGAGCTGGTACTCATACTGCAGAAATTATTCCATAACATTGAGAACAAAGACATCCTCCCCAACTCATTCTGTGAAGCCAGTATCACCTTGATACCAAAGTCGGGAAAGGTCACAACAAAAAACTGAAACTATAGACCAATATCCCTTATGGATATAGATGCGAAAATCCTCAGTAAAACACCAGCAAACCAAATTCAACAGCATTTCAAAAAAATAATCAACCATGACCAAGTAGGCTTCATCCCAGGGATGCAAGTATCGTTCAGCATACGGAAATCAATAAATGTGATTCACCACATAAACAGAAACAAAAACAAAGACCATGTGATCATCTCAATAGATGCAGAAAAAGCATTCAACCGTTCAACAAAATTCAGCACCCTTTCATGATAAAAACCCTCAACAAACTAGGCATAGAAGGAACATTTCTCAAAATTATAAAAGCCATATATCACAAACCCACAGCTAACAGGATACTGAATAGGAAAAAGTTGAAAGCAACTAAGAACTGGAGTAAGACAAGGGTGCCCTCTGTAACCACTTCTATTCAACATACTGCTGAAAGTCCTCGCCAGAGCAATCAGGCAAGAGAAAGAAATAAAGGATATGCAAATCAAGAAAGAGGAGGTCAAACTATTGCTTTTTGTTGATGATATGATCTTATATCTAGGAAATCCCAAAGACTTCACCAAGAGACTCCTGGAATTGACAAATAAATTCAGAAAAGTCTCAAATTACAAAATCAGTATACACAAATCAGTAGTATTCCTATACCCCAATAAGGGTAAAGCAGAAATTCAAATCAAAGACTCAATACCATTCACAATAGCCATAAAGAAAATACATAGGAATATACTTAACAAAGGAGTTGAAAGTTCTCTACAAAGAGAACTATGAAACACTGAGGAAAGAAATCACAGATGACACAAATGGAAAAATATATCATGCTCATAGATCAGTGGAATCAACGTTGTTAAAATGTCCATACTACACAAATTGATTTATAGATTCAATGCAATCCCCATGAAAATACCAACAACATATTTCGCAAATCTAGAAAAAATAATTCTATGCTTCATTTGGATCCAGAAAAGAGCCCGAATAGCCAAAGCAATCTTAAGCAAAAAGAACAAATCTGTAGGTGTCACATTACCAGACTTCAAACTATACTACAAGGCTATAGTAAACAAAACAGCATGATATTGACACAAAAATGGAGACATAGACCAATGGAACAGAACAGAGAACCCAGATATAAAACCATCCACATACAGCTAACTGATCTTTGAGAAAGCAGACAACAATATACACTGGGGAAAAGAAGCCCTATTCAATAAATGGTGCTGGGAGAATTGGATAGCCACATGCAGAAGAATGAAACAGTGTCCATATTTCTCACTACTCACAAAAATTAATTCGAGATGAATAAAAGACTTAAATGTAAGGCATAAAACCATAAAATGCTAGAAGAAAATGTTGAAAAAACTCTTCTAGATATTGGCCTAGGCAAAGATTTTATGAAGAAAACCCCAATGATAATCACAGCAACAACAAAAATAAATAAATGGGACTTGATTAAATTAAAAAACTCCTGCACAGCTAAGGTAATACTCATCAGAGCAAATAGACAACCTACAGAATGGGAGAAAATATTCACAAGCTATATATCTGATAAAGGGCTAATAACCAGAATCCACAAAGAACTTAAGCAAATAAGCAAGAAAAAAACAAACAACCCCATTAAAAAGTAGGCAAAAGACATGAAAAGAAGCTTTGTAAAAAAAAGGAAAAATGGCCAATAAACATATGAAAAAATGCTCAACATCACTAATCATCTCGGAAATGCTAATCAAAACCGCAATGAGATATCACCTTACCCCAGTTAGAATGTCTTTTATTAAATCGTCCAAAAACAATAGATGTTGACATGGATGCAGA
>CAUYSK010013301.1:0-52166 GCA_963575035.1 Avahi laniger
GCTTTTTAATTTGATTAAATCCCACTTATTTATTTTTGTTGCTGCGGCGATTGCTTTGGGGTTCTTCTTCAAGAATTCCTTGCCTAGGCCGATGTCTGAAAGGGTCTTCCCAACGTCTTCATTTAGAATTCTTAAGGTTTCATGCCTCAGGTTTAAGTCTGTTATCCACCTTGAGTTGATTCTTGTGAGAGGTGAGAGGTGGGGGTCTAGTTTCAATCTTCTGCATGTAGCTATCCAGTTTTCCCAGCACAATTTATTCAAAAGAGATTCTTTTCCCCAGTGTATGTTTTTGTCAGCTTAGAGACGGGATCTCGCTCTTGCTCAGGCTGATCTTGAACTCCTGAGCTCAAACTATCCTCCCACATTGGCCTCCCAGATTGCTAGGTTTACAGGTGTGAGCCACCATGCCTGGTGAAAGGTAGAATAATTTAAGCAACAAAATGAATAAATAGCACTATATTATAACCCAAAGTATAAAATTAAATAAAAAATATGTAAGTCTATTTTAACTTTAATAAATGAAAAAGAAATATCTAAATCAGAGAGCACGAACAAATGTCCCAATGAGAAGAATTCAAAATAATATACATAGATATTCCACTCTCAGAGAGCTTCACTCCTTAATTGTGGGCTGAACATGGTGACTTCCTTCCAAGCTGAATAGTATGTAATAGAATAAAAACACTGACATTTATAGTTGAAGAAACCTGACAAATCCTAACTGTGACAACTGATCAAGGTTAACATGATCAGTGAGTTGTGTTGATAGCATGTACCCCGCATATAATGTGATACAAAAGGCACTTTACCTTTGTAGTCTTCTGAGAAAAAAAATCCCAAAAACATAATCAGATCATGAGAAAAACATTAGATATATCCAAATTTAGAGAACTTTCTCAAAATACCAGATTAGTATTTCACAAACCTGGCCAGGTCATCAAAAACAAGGAAATTCTGAGACTCTGTCATAGGTAAGAGGAGTCTAAGGACACATGATTACCAATATAATGTAATATCTTGAATCAAGTCTTTTAATAGAAAATACATTAGATAAAATTAAGGAAATCTGAAAAAGCATAGACTTTAGTTAATAGTAATGCATCAATATTGATTTGTTAGTTTTGACAAATGTGCTATACTAATGAAATTTATTCATGTAAGAAAAGAAAATGGATATTGGATAGATGAGAGCACTCTATACTATACAAATTTTTGCAAATTTAAAGCTATTCTAAAGAAAAGATTATTTTAAAAAATGGGTGTGGCAGAGTCAAAACATGTAACCAAATGTTTGTACCCCCATAATATCCTGAAATTTAAAAAATGAGTTAATTCCAACATAATCTTCTATCTTTTTTTTTTCTTTTTTAAAATTTATGCTTGCCTCATTCATTTGATAGAGGTTTCTTGCCAAATACCCTGCTGTCAGATTCCTCTAGGGGAATTCTGACTTTTTTGTTTTGGTACATATTTAAATAATGTTAGTTGTTTTACATCTTATATTTTATCTATAGTGGTCAATGAACCATATGCTATATAATTACTTTTTGAATTTACTCTTTCTTATCTTTTTCTATCTTTTTTCTACATAATTCATAGTTTTAATGGTCATTCATTCATTCAACAAATATTTGCTGAATATCTAATACACACACACAACAAAGATAATAATGAAGAAAACAGCCGTATGGAATATACAGAATAATTTGGAAGGTGCAGCATATAAATTTATTAACAATTCTAGCTTAGTGGGCGTATAGGTCTGTGTTTAAAAACTGACAATATCACTTAGCTATTTTATGTTGATTAAATGATGTAATCCCTCTAAACTTCAGTTTCCTAATCTACAAAATTGGGAAATAATAATACCTGCCTCATATGGTTGCATGACATTTAAATAAGATAATTCATATAAAGAGTTTACATGTACTTGCTAAAAGTGCTTGATAAAAAGTTAGCAAATACTTTCAGAATTGCCTTACTCCAGGTAAATCAGCTTTTAAAATAAATGCCTATAGGACACAATTCTCATTTTGTCATTCTCTGTTAAGTTTTGCTTGGTCAGCTATTAATGTTTATATTGTTATTTTTATGTATATGTGCATGCATGCATGCATTTCCTGTTTCCTATACTAAGGCAAGGATTTTTGTGTTCCTTTCCTGTATCCTACTTTGTACAGTTTCACACATATATTGATTTTACTGATTATGTGGATGTAAATGGTAGCCTTGGTATTCTCATGGAAATAAACTGCGGGGCCCTCCATTCAGCTAAATACCACCACCTCTACTAATGAGGCCCCGTGCACAAGATTGTGCCATGCTTTGGAAAGAGACCATATAGCTCCTTAATTCCACTAGAATTTATTTTCCTTACCAATCATCGACCAGCAGAATTGTTCATTCCATTAAAGTCAGAGTTCCTGGAGGGTCCCATTTTTTTATTATTTTAGAATATTATGGGGGTACACACATTTTAGTTAGATAATTTGCTTTTGTACATTTTGAGTCAAAGTTATAAGTGTGCCCTTCACTCATATAGTGTGCATTGTACCTGTTAGCCGTGAATTTACCATCCCCTCCTCTCCCCTCCCACCTACTTGATTTCTGTTGAATTTTACTTCCATATGTACACATAAGTGTTGATCCATTATTTTCGTTTTTAAAAGTGGATATAATATAGCAAGAGAGAACAAAGAAAATATAAAATATTAATTCAGAAAGGAAAAAATGCTGTGTATTTATTCCCTAGATAGTGAGAGAATTAAATTCTCACAGAAATTCAATTTCCTTTAATACCGAGAGATTAATTCAAGATAACAATAGAAAGACCCTTGGGTTCTTTTGAAGTTGAAAAGGCAGCTGTGATCAATGTTAAGCAAACTTGATGGTCCATATCTCACATCTCATCTGTCATCACACAGTATTACTAAACTCATGGTTAGGATTATAGATAGCATTTGCATATGTTGCTGATGGAAGTGTACTGTTTAGCATAGAAACTGGGAAGGACCTCTTTTTGTTAACAGTGTTTTTCAAAGTCATTGACAAAGGTTTTCTTTTTACATTTCCTGTTCAGCGATTACAAGAAAATGAAGGGGCACAGTTACTGCTTATGAATAAACATAATAATATTTAGATAACTGCCTGAGACCTCTATTTGTTTTATTTCAGTACTGACACAGTTTTATAATTCTCTCTCAAAACTCACAACAGTTATGTTTTTAATTTTTCTTACTTTTTAAATATGTTCCTTAGAAAATAACATATTTATCATTACAGAATGTGTAATTTACCTGGCTAATCTTCCAAAGGACATGAAGATTTTTTCCTGAATATTGGTATAATTTTTACATTCTTTTGAAACTATTTCTTCTTCACATTGTTATATATAAGGCCGCTTTTCTGTTTTTTATACTTAGCCTGTTTTTGTTTTAATTAAGCAATAATATTTATCACGTTTATCAATTGTGTAATAAATTGAAGGAAACGCTACACTTTTTAGGCATTATATCATAGCCCACATTGGAGTTAGTTTATGTACATTCATGACAAAATGACATCTACTTTCATGTATAGTTTTTTTTAAAAAACTATAAAAAATGTCTATGATGTTTGCTTCCTTGTTTGTAAAATGAAGGATAATAGATTGTCTCAACGGTGTCTTCTAATTCCAACATTTTGTGTTCTATGAAAGACTGAAGTAGAAGAAACAGTTTCAACACAATGTAAGAATTATACCAATACTTCAGGAAAAATCTTCATGTCCTTTGGAAGATTAGCCAGGTAATTTATACATCCTATAATGATAAATGTGCTATTTTTTTTTATTTCAGGATATTATGGGGGTACAAACATTTTGATTACATGTTATGACTTTGCCACATTGCTATTTTTTAAGGAACATAATTAAAATATACATACAACCTGTGAAGCTGGATATACTTGGATGAAATTCAAGATTTTTTGATGCCTCACAGACTTCTTTCTGTATGCCTTTAGAGTCTATTCCTTTATCCACCTTGAAGAGAGAAGTACTAATGCATAACCAGTTTGTCATTGTGTTGTTATTATTTTTCTCTATTTGCTTTGACCTATGAGTTCGAAATATTTATCATGATAGAATGTAGGGTATAGGGATATGTTGAGAAATAGTTATTTTAATTAGGAATTATGCTTCTAAATTTCTTTTGTAAATAAAGTCACAAAACTAGACTTGTTAATTTCATGCACTTCCAAAACTGGAGAGTGCTAGTTTACTACAAAGTGTGTAATTCCTTAAAATTATAACTTTTCTAAAGATTCTCATTCTGCCCATTTAGAAATGGTGAAGGTGGGCTCTTTGGCCTCACTAGAAATTCTATCCTGGACCAAGAGTCCAACATTTTTATCTGGTCTTAGAAGTCCTTCTATTTTGATAAAAGGTGCTTCTTTCATTTGGAATGCTTATTTTTTTTTCTCTTGACTTTTATCATTTTACAACTTGCTTTGGTATTAAAATTAAATATCCTAGGAGCCAGATTGTGCACTACGGGAGACCACCAGGAATAGATGCAGTATGCTTCCATTATACACATATTGCTGAAATGCTCTGATAAGAAAGTATAAAAATCTACCCAATTAATACATAAAGTATGCAAAATTAGTATAGATTTTCATCTCTTTATCTTATTTTCTCCAGCATTCCTAAAATATACTTAAAATTTCTTATGAGCTCCTGATGAGGGAAGATAAAAGTTCTATCACAGAATTTTTGATAAGTTATTAATTTTTCATTCCAAGTGTAAAATTACTGACATGGAAAAAATTATTTCATTTAGATACTTTATTTTATAAATATTGTATATTTATTTATATATATTTTAGAAATTATCATAATTTATTCTCACAGCAATATTTTTCTTTTTAAATTCTTTATTTATTCTAATATTCTTTCTATTTAATTAGTGACAGGACAAATGATTATTGGCAGAAAAAAGAAAACTGTGAAACCACTTTTATAAAATTTAATGTGAATATGTAAATTTACTTCATAAATTGATTTTTTCCCTTGATTCAGTAAGCAGGAAGGCTATCTTAACAGGACACAGAAAGTATGACAAAGATTTAACATTTTGACATTATCAAATTAAGAACTTATATCAAGTAATTGATATCACAAAGAAAATAAAGATACAAGCCACTAACTGAAAAAAGATAGTTTCAACATTTATAATGAAAATAAATATATGTAAAATCTCTACTTGTAGTAAAAATAATTTCGTAAACATCATCTCCTTAGGAGCACATTGTCTGTGACTTTCATTTCTATATTCTTTAATAAGACATCTTCAACAGATAAATAAGTATATATAAATTGAAAAAACTTGTTATTTTTCCAGTTTTATGGAGGTACAAGTGACAAAAGTTGTATCTGCTGAAGGTCTACAACATGATGTTTTGATATGCGTATACATTGTGAAATGCTTACCACAATTAAGCAAATTAACATATCCATTACCTCATTCAGTTACCTCTTGTGTATGTGGTGAGAATACTTAAGATCTACTATTTTAGCAAATTTCAAGTACACAATATGTTATTCTTAACTGTAGTTCTCATGATGTACATAAGATCTCCAAAACTTAATCGACTTATCTGGAAGGCGGAGACAGGTGGATCATTTGAGCTCAGGAGTTCGAGACCAGCCTGAGCAAGAGTGAGACCCCGTCTCTACTAGAAATAGAAAGAAATTAGCTGGAAAATATATAGAATATATAGAAAAAATTAGCCGGGCATGATGGTGCATGCCTGTAGTCCCAGCTACTCGGGAGGCTGAGGCAGAGGATTGCTTGAGCCCAGGAATTTGAGGTTGCTGTGAGCTAGGCTGACACCAGGGCACTCTAGCCCAGGCAACACAGCGAGACTCTGTTTCAAAAAAAAAAAAAAAGAAAAAAAACTTAATCAACTTAAAACTTCAAGTTTGTTCCCTCTGATGAACATCTCCCCATTTCCATCCACTCTCAATCCCTGATAATTACCCTTCTAAACTCATTTCTATTAGTTTGGTTATTTTAAATTCCACATATAAGATCATGAAGTATTTGACTTTCTGTGTCTGGCATACTTCACTTAGCATAACATCCTCTATGTTCATCCATGTTGGTACAAATGGCAAGATTTTCTTCTTTTTTAAGGCAGAGTAATCCACAATTGTATACATATATACTACATTTTCTTTATCCATTCATCCATTGATAAACACATATTGTTAATATGTCTTGGCTATTGTGAATAATGCTGCAATGAGCATGAAATTGGAAATGTCTCTTTGAGATAGCGTTTTTATTTCCTTTGAATATATATGCAGAAGTGGAATTGCTGGACCATATATAATTTTATCTTTAATTTTTTGAAGACCCTCCATACTATGTGCTTTTCTTGTCATACACAAACAATTAGTGCCAAGACCAAAATCATGGAGGTTTTCCTCTATTTTTTTCTAGGAGATTTATGGTTTCAGGTATTACATTTAAATCTTTAATGCATTTTAAGCTGATTTTTGTGTGTGGCATAATATAAGAATCCAATTGCATTTTTTTATGTGGTTATCCATTTTAACCAACATCATTTATTAAAGAGACTCTCTTTTCCCCGTTGTGCATTCTTGGCATCTTTGTCAAATATTAGTTGAATGTAGATGTGTACATTTATTTTTGGGCTTTCCATTCTGTTCCATTGGTCTATGTGTCTGTTTTTATGCCAGTACCACGTTGTTTTGATTCCTATGGTTTTCTAATATAATTTGAAATCGGAAAGCATGAAGACTCCAGCTTTGTTCTTCTTGCTCAAGAATGCTTTAGCTATTGGAGTCTTTTGTGATTTCATACACGTTTTAGGATTTTTTTTTCAGACTACATTGAATCTGTATATCACTTTAGGTAATACAGAAATTTTGACAATATCAATTTTTATGAATCACGGACATGGGACATATTTTCATTTATTTGTGTCTTTAATTTCTTTCATCACTGTTTTATGATTTTCAGTATACTGATCTTTCACCTCCTTGGTTAAATTTACTCCTAAATATTTCATTCTTTTTGGTACTATTGTAAATGGGATTTTATTCTTGATTTCTTTTCAGATAGCTCATTGTTAGCATACAGAGACACAGTTGATTTTGTGTGTTGATTTTTTATTCTGCAACTCTTTTGAATTTGCTTATTATTTCTAACCTTTTTTGATGTAATGTTTAGGGTATTCTATATATAAGATCATGTTATCAGTAAACAGAAACATTTTTACTTCTTCTTTTATTAGTTGGATGGCTTTTATTTCTTATCCTTGCCTAATTGTTTAAGTTAGAACTTCCAGCAGTGTGGTCACTAAAAGTGGCAACAGTGTGCATCTTCCTCTTATTCCTGATCTTAGAGAATAGCTTTCTACTTTTTACCACAGGGTATGATGTGAGCCATGAGCTTGTGATATATGGTCTTTCTTGTGTTAAGATAAATTTCTTCTATATTTAATTTGTCTAGGGCTTTTATCATAAAAGGATGTTCAATTTTATTCAAAGGTTTTTCTACATCTAACGAGATGATCATGTGATCTTGTCCTTCATTCTGTTAATGTGGTATATCCCATTTAATGACTTGCAGGTGGTGAAACATATTTACATTTAAAAGATAAATCCAACTTGATAATGATGTGTGATCCTTTCTATGTGCTGTCGAGTCCAGTTTGCTGCATTTTACTGGGGATTTTTGCATTTGTGGTAATCAGAAACATTGACCTCTAACTCTTTTTCTTTGTCTTTGTCAGGCTTTTGTATCAGGATAATGCTGGCCTCATAAAATGTGTTTGTAAGTGCTCCTTCCTCTTCAACTTTTTGGAAGAATTTGAAAAGAACTGATATTAATTCTATCTAAACGTTTTATAGAATTTAACAAATTCTACAGAATTTGATAGAATTTAGCATTCCATCAAGTCCTGGACTTTTCTTTGATGGGAGATTTTTATTTCTAATTTATTCTCCTTACTCATTATTAGTTTGTTCATATTTTCTGTTTTTCATGATTCAATCTTAATAGGTTGTATATGGCTAGAGATTTATTCATTTCTTCTAGATTACCTAATTTATTGGTGTATAATTGTTCATATAGTCTCTATAATCCTTTATATTTCTGTAGTAGCAGTTGTAATATTTCCTCTCTCAGTTTCAATCTTATTTATCTGAGTCTTCTTTCTTAGTAAGTTTAACTAAAGGTTTTTTAAATTTTATTTATCTTTCCAAAAAACAAACTTTTGTTTTTGTTGATCTTCTCTATTGTTTTTGCAGTCTATATTTCTTATGTCTGCTCTGATATTTTGCATTTATTTCCTTATAATAACTTTTGGCTTAGTTAGTTCTTTATTTTTCTAGTTCTTTAAAGTGTAACATAAGTTGTTTATTTGAGATTGGTCTTCTTTTTTGGTTTAAATTCAGGTTCATCATTTTTGACCAAACACTGCGAATGCAATACTCTGTACGCTATACATTACATCAGAAGAACATCATGCCTGATGCATCGGATTTTTCCATTCTTAATGATGCTAAGATTGATCGATTAACTCAGGTGGATACTTCCTAGTCCAAGTTCTTGGCCTGGCCTTTTCAGCCTGCATAACTATGAGAAATATATATTTTTTTCTTTATAAATTGCCCAGTCTGTGGTGTTCTGTTATAGGAGCCAAAAATGGACTGGCAGGGAAAATCTAAAAATTAAAAATATTTAATGGGAGTAAATATCATACCTTCATTTTAGCTCTTTAAAGCAATGCACAGAAAACCCATTTGAGGTATAAATGGAAAAATGGAAGCATTCACAAAAGAATTTAAGGTATATTTAACTATGAAAAAGTCTAAAAATTGATTTCCCCTAATGACCTAAAATTTATCTTTGAGAAAAATATTGACATTCTATAAATATACAGGTCCCCATTGGCATTTCACTTTTTTTTTTTTTGGCATTTCACTTTTTGTTTTTAGCATTTACTAATGACCATGGGATGGATTATTTATTTTATCATGGGGGCCACAATTGACATTTTCTTATTCTATTAATTCTTCTACATACATTCTCTGGAATTATTCCGCAATAAAAATTCCTCATCAACTACGACTATTTGATGACATTGAAAAAAAAGTCACAAAGGAAAGGCAAGATCATGCTTAAATTTCCATTTGAATTACACATTTTCAGAGTGAGAACTTAGTGTACTAGCTATGTATAAGAGCTGATTATTAAACATTTTTATTAGGAAGAGATGTGCCTTTAAATTTTGGCTACATATTTGACATATATTTTATAAATTTGTATGTGAAATCAATTAAAGTATTTTGCAAGTTACCTTAGGAATTTTGAATATTTTTCTTAAACTTTCTTATTTCAGATGAAAAAGCATTTTTAAACCCATGAAATATACATGGCTTTTTGAAACGATACTTTATATATATATATATATATGAATAAAATTGAGCTTATATTAAATATAGTCCTCATTTCTACAATTATATAGCTAGATAGTCCATTATTATAATATATATAATATATAATGTATACACATTATATATGATCAGTCGAGTCATTATGAGTCTATGAAAATCTTACAACCTCTATTTCAAATTCAGGCTTAGTTTGTAATATGTGGCTTGGTAATTTTATCAGCTGAATTGATATATTGGCTATAATTACATATAAATTATTATTTTTTCTCTCTCTTTTTTCTTTTATCACTTCTGGTATATTTGGCTATTGTTTGTTTTTCAAAACATCAACTTTTGAAAGGTTAATGTAGTTCTCTAGATGACCAAAATAATACGGTTTTTGTTATGTCAATTTTCCTCAACAAATAGATTATATCAACTTTTTGCTAATCAAAGTATTAGCAACTGGATTGTGTTTATGTCCAAATTTTATTCTAGAAAGAAAGAATATCTTGAACTTACAAACTATCAAAATGACCTACTTCTTTAAAGCCTCAGGATATTAAAAAGATGAGTATTTTCTTTTATACAACAATGCATAATTTTCTCTGAAGGAATTGGCACTCTCAGTTAAAGGACTTTAAAAAAGCAGGCTTGGAAATAGAATGAAGAAGACAACAATCCAAAACATCAGTAACTGGATTTAACATATTGTTTTTGTACATGAAAGTGCTAGAAAGTTTCATTTAAATATATCTTTGTGTTTACATATCTACAGGAAAGATAATGAAAAATTATGAACTCAGAAATATCCAAAATCTTAAATATTCCAAGATCGATTAATTGATGATTTTGTAGAATGGTAGTATGCCAAAAATGGGAAAATACTCACAACTTTTCAGACCTTCAATTTTATTTTCCCTGTAAATGTTCTTTCAGCTTTGTTTAGTTTGGGGCAGCATTTATTTTCTTTTGGCTGTATAATGTAGGGCCGCAGCTTTTTTGCTTAATGTCATATAGAGGGTGAGCCTCAGCTAGAAGCCCTAGAAGCTGTCCGCAGTTCCTAGAGGCCACCTACAGTTTTGCTTTCATCCTCTCGACCACTTAAAACTGAGAAAGCATTTGGGTGATAAGTAAAATGTACATTGAAACATTAGACAATGTATTATTCTAATCAACCCAAGGTTGCAAAACTAGATATAAAAATGATTTTATGTTCATTGCTATCCCCTTGACATCTGACGGAATTGTTCAGATTGAAAAAGCTGTTTCCACCTTACTAATTGCTGCTCATGTCTTTACATCACGGGGCATGACTCAAGGCTTTTATGAATCTCTAAATTTTTAAATAACACAATAGTATCTAACTTCTCCCTTGCATCAATTAGAATTCTCCATAGAAATAAAATCAATAGCATGTTTATATGTGTGTATGTACACACACATGTATTTGTATGTGTCTATATAAAGAAAGAGGGAGAGAGAATGGAGGGGGAGAGAGAGAGAGAGACAGAGAGAAATTGATTTATTTTAAGGAATTGACTCCCATTTTTATGGAGGCTGGGAAGTCAGAAATTGGCATGGTATGCTGGCTGGCTGGTGATCCAGGGAAGAAGTGATATTACAGCTCAAGGCCAAAGGCAGTTTACTGATAGAATTTTCTCTTCTTCTGGGGAAGTTTTTTTTTTTTTTTCTATTGAGGCCTTAAACTAATTGGATGAAACCCGTTCACATTATACAGTGTAATCTGCTTTACTCAAAGTCTACTGATTTAAATGTTAATGTAATTTAAAAAATAATTTCATAGAAACGTCTAGAATAATGTTTAGCCAAATATCTGTATAATGTGACCTAGCCACACTGACACATAAAATTAATCATCACACCCTGTATAATTCATTACTGTGGGCCCATAAGACATTCAATAATTCTATAAATAATAATAGATTATAGAATAAATATAGTTATAAAACTATTAAATCCCACCATGAATTTTTTCTATATACTGTACCATTCCTATTATAACATTAACCATAAATTAACTGAATCATGAGTTTTATTTCTCTAATGGAATTATCATGTACATTAGTTTTCTATGCTGTGTATTGAATTTTTACAAATTTAGCAGCTTAAAACAACACACATTTATATTCACAGTTTCCGTGGGGCAACAGCCTGAGTACCACTTGCCTGGGTCTTCTGTTCAAGCTCTTGTAAGGCATCAAAGTATTATTAATAGCTGGCTGTGTTCTCACTTGGAGACTTGACTTGGGAAGAAAGTTGTTCCAAGCTTATTTAGTTGTTACAGCACTTATTTTCTTTTGGCTGTATAATATAGGGCCCCAGCTTTTTTGCTGAATGTCATATAGAAGGTGAGTCTCTCCTAGAAGCCCTAGAAGCTGTCCACAGTTCCCAGAGGCCACCTACTGTTCCTTGCCATGTAGACTTCCTTAAAATAGCTGTCCAATTAATCAGGTCAGAGAAAAGAACCTCTAGGTCCAGTTGGCTAAGACAGCCTTCTATTAATATAATGTAACGTAATGATAAGGATGAAACTCCATCACCTTTGCCACATAATGTAATCTAATCAAGGGAGTAACATCTTATCACATTTGTTATATGGTCATACATTACTTAATCATGGGCATACATTCTGAGAAATGTGTCAAGTGACTTCATCATTGTGCAAACATCATAGAATGTACTTACACAAACTTAGATACTATAGACTACTACACACCCACATCATATAATATAGCCTATTTCTCTCAGGCTACAAACCTGTGCAATATGTTACTGTACTGAATACTGTAGGCAGTTGTAACACAGCAGTATTTATGTATCTAAACATATCTAAACATAGAAAAGGTACAATAAAATTATACTATAAAAGATTAAAAAATGATATACTTGTTCAGGACACTTAACATGAATAAAGTTTACAGGACTGGAAGTTTCTATGGGTGAGTCAGGGAGTGGAAAGTGAATGTGAAGGCCTAGGACATTACTGTACACTACTGTAGACTTTATAAACACTGTACACTTAGGTTATATGAATTTATAAAAAATATTTTTCTTTGATAATAAATTAACCTTAGCTTACTATGTTTTTATGTTATAAAAACTTTAATTTTCATAATTTTTTGTTATTTTGCCCTACAATTAGCTTAAAACACAAATGCATTGTAAAACTATACAAAATATTTTCTTTCTTTATATACTGATTCTATAAGCTTTTCTCTATTTTTAAGATTTTATTTTTACTTTTAAACTTTATTGTTAAAAATGAAGACACAAACACACATATTAACCTGAGATTATACAGGATTAGGATCATAAAAATCACTGCCTTCCACTTTCACATCTTGTCCTACTGAAAGGTCTTCAGAGGCAATGACATGGGTGGAGCTGTCATCTCCTATGATAACAATGTCTTCTCCTGGAATACCTCCTGAAGGACCTGCCTGATGCTAGTTTACAGTTAACTGCTTTTTCTGTTTTTTGTGTTTTTTTTTTAATGAGTAGAAGGACTACACTCTGAAACAATGATGAAAAGTATAGTATAATAAATACTAGGCAACAGGAATTTTCCAACTCCATTATACTTCTGGTACCACCATCATATATGTTGTCCATGATATACTGAAATGTCATTATGTTGTATATGATTTTATTGTTTTCGTTAGAAACAATTCACAAGTACCGGTAGGGAATTAAAAAAATTAAAAAGAGACATGGACATCACGAAGTGGGAATCATTTTGTGTCATCCTAGGATGTGTCTACCCTACCATGTACTAATAACAAGTGGATACTAGATGTGGATCCTGCAAGTTAGGTAGTCAAACTAAATAGCTAATTTATGAACTGCATTTTTATAATACTAACAAATCAAATTTTAACCTCAACAAAATTACAAATTATTATATATTACAGATCTCTCATTCATGGTCAGCTTATTTCATAAACATTAAATCTATGGATCCTAAGAATGTGATATGCAAACAGTCCCTGCCTTATGATGGTTCAGTGGTTTAATTTATGATTTTTTTACCTTATGATGGGTTTATCAGGATATAACCACATTGTAAATTGAGTAGCATCTGAACTTTTGATGGATTAACTCATGATCTTTTGACTTTACAATGGGTTTGTTGGGGTATAAAATGTATTTCCTTTTTTTGTGAGGGGGACCGACAGATCTTATTTAATTTATTTTAAAATCTATATTTTTATTTTTTTATTTCAGAATATAATGAGACTACAAAATTTTGGTTACATATAATGTCTTTGCCCCACCCAAGCCAGGGCTACAAGTGTGTCCTTTCCCCATACAGTGTGCTCCACATCCATTAGTTGTGAGTTTACCCACTGTCACCAACCCCCTCCCACCTGACCAGTACCCCAGTGAATATTACTTCCATGTGAGCACCTTAGTGTTGATAAGTTTGACATATTTTCAACTTATGATGGGTTTATCAGGATATGACCCCATCATAAGTCAAGGAGAATCTGTATTTTAATCCAGGGAATACAAACTGAAATATTAATATATACAGAAATAAGTGTGAAATCCTCACATACTACTAAAGTAGCTTCCAATATTTTACGCAGAAAAGTTTGCTATATCGGAAATGGGGAATGAAAGGCCACTGTCAGCATTTTTGCAAAGGAATGCTGGAAATTTTGATTTTAATATAAAAGCTCCATCTTTTTAAAATTTTGCAATTTTTTCACCAATATATTAATAGTGTAATCAATAAAATCACTTGTCTGGCTTGGATTTTGCCTGCTAGCTATGAGTTTATTACCTGTTTGAAAATGATCTATAGTAAAAAATATGTCTGTATACATATTTTTTATAATGAAAATTTACAATTTTTTATAATGAAATTATAAAATTTTTATAATGAAAATCTAAGAGAATTTAAATGTACAAAGGAATATCTGCAAGTGGCAGAGGACGAAAATTTTAGTTCTATAATGTGAAAGGTTATCATCATAAAACATGTTAATACTCTATTTTATTTTTGGAAAATTTTGTTTCTGTTTTTAAAGTATTACCCTGAATATTATTTACTTTTCCTAAGAGGTCTATCACAAATCAGTTAGGTAAAATATGCATATTGGATGTGAATACTAGATTACCTAAGACACTGAATATTTTTTGAAATTTTTTTGCATACTAATTCCTGATATTTGCTAAATAATGTAATCCATTTCTTGTAGACCAGAAACAACACAAGATAGGATAAAAAAGGGAAAAAGCAACATGAATAGCTCAGATTATTCAAAATAATTATTTTGAAATTGAATTATTTAAGATGTTTATTTGAATTTGTATATCAGGTTATATGTGGTGTGATAATATAATATAAATAACACATAATAGTATATATTATATATATACAACATATATATAATATAATATATATCATGCCACATAAAACAAGTGTAAATTCAGTGATAATATATATCACACTACATATCAAATTGGTATTAATTGATCGACACTTATGTGCACATAATAGTAGTAACATCCATCAGGTGCCAGGCAGGTGGGAGCTGGGAGAAGGGGATGGGTATAGTCACACCTAATGGGTGCTGTGCACACTCTCTGGGGCATGGTCACACTTGTAGCTCTGACTTGTTTGGGACAAAGGCAATATACGTATCCTAAACATTTGTACTCTTGTTATATTCTGAAATTACAAAAAAAATACCAATACAATTTATATTAGAAAAGACAATTAACTCCTGCCAACTTTAAAATGAATCAGATGTTGGAATTATCTGACAAAGATTAAAACAGCCACCCTCAAAATACTTGAGCAATGACAAGTTCCCTTGAAAAAAAAATTAGTAGAAAACCTCAGAAAAAAATATGTTATAAGAAAGAACCAAATGGATATTATAGAACTAAAAAATACAATAACAGGAAAGAACACTCATTGGATGGACTCTAAGACAATGTAATCAATGAACTTGAGTACAGCTCCATAGAATTCACACATTCTGAGCAACAGAGAAAGAATAATAATAATAATAATAAGCCAGAGTCTTAATATCCGGTGAAACAATAACAAAAGGTATACCATTGATATCATCAGAGTTCCATAAGGAGAGGAAAATGAGAATGGCACTAAAAGAATATATAGAGAAAAAATGTCTTAAAACTTTCCAAACCTGGTGAAAGACAAAACCTAAAGATTCAAGAAGATTAGTGAACTCCATTACAATAAACTCAAATTCACACATCATAGTTAAACTTCTGAAAAGTAAAGATAAATCAAAATCCTGAAAGAAGCCAGAGAAAAAAATGATTCATTTCTGATGAGATAACATCAGCCAAAATGACAGAAGATTTTTCATTAGTAATCCTGGAGAATAGAAGTAAGTATCATAGCATGTTTCAAGTGATGAAAGGAAAGAACTGTCGATCTTAAATCAAATATGTACTAAAACTATCCATAGGGAATGAAAGAGAAATAAAAATGTTAGACAAAAGAAAACTAAAGGAGTTTGTCTCTAGCATACCTACATCAAAGAACACCTTAAAAAGGTCTATTAAACAGAAAAGAAACAATAAAGAATATTGGAGCATCAGGAAGAAAGAACAGAGAGAGAATGGAAATATGAATACATACATTGTATTATCTTTTTATTCATGAGTTTTATACATCATATTTGATGATTGAAACAAAAAAATGTAACACCATCTGACATTCAAGACAAAGAATTTAAAAGTGGGAAAGATAAAGGGAGACAAATAAAAGTGAACTTTCCACATTTCATTCTTAGTGTTAAAATGTTGATATGAGTACTTGTCACATATGAAAATACTACACAAATTATACAGTGATATATACTCAAAACATTATAAATCAATCAAGATGGAATCCTAAAAACTTTTCTAAGTAACCCATAAAAAGTCAAGAATAAATATATAGAAAATCTAAAACCAGTGAAATAAGAAAAACCCAACAATAAAATAGCAGACTTGAGCTCCTACATATTAATAATTACATTTAATGTAAATGGTTTAAATATACCAATCAAAAGACAGAGACTACCACATAAAAAAAATCCTGACTCAAGCTTATGCTGTGCACAAGAAAACTCACTTCCAATATAACAATATGAATAGGTTTAAAATTAAAACAATGAGAAAATATACACAGTACAAATGTGAATAAAAAATGTAGAAGGGACTATTTTAATAGCTGATAAACTAGATTCCAAAGCAAAAAGAATAAGTAGAAACAAAGACAAATGTTATACTATACTAAAGAATCAAGTAAGTATGAAGGCATAATGATCCTGAATATGAATGCATCAAACAACAGACAGCCAAAATATATAAAGCAAAAACTAACACAGCTGAAAGAAGAAATAAACAGATCCACAATTATATATGGGGCCCTAAAACCTGTTTCTCAGCAACTGAAACAACTACTAAACACAAAATCAGGAAATCTATAGGATATCTGAATGAAAGTGCCCAAAGGATCTAATTAGCATGTATAGTACACTGCACTGAACTTAGAGGGAATACACATAATTTTTAAGCACCTATGGAACATTCATCAAGACAGAAAATGAAAACACAACATATATTTATGAGATGAAGCTAATACAGTGCTGAGAGGAAAATTTACATCATCAACTGTTTACATGACGAAGAGAAAAAGTTTCTAAACAATAGTCTAAATTCTTCACTTACAACCAGAAATACAATAGAAAATTTTACAGAAAACAAGCAGAAGGAAGATAATAATAAAGAAAAGAAAAGAAAGCAGTGAAATTAAAAAAAACAGGAAAATAATAGAAGACATGAATGAAACAAAAATTTGATTCTTTGAAAAAAATTTGATTCTTTGAAAAAAATCTGTGAAATTGATAAAGTCTATGGAGACAAAGATAATCAGAAGGAAGACACAAATCACCAGTATCAGTAAAAGGTAAGGAATGTCACCATAGATCCCACAACCATAAACGATATGAGGAGATATTACAAACACATTTATTCTCATAAATTTAATAAATTATAAAAATACACAAATTTCTTTAAAAATACCAACTACCTAATTTCAAATGAAATGAAATGGTTAATTTATACAGCCTCGTACTATTAAATATATTTAATTTATAATTAAAATGTTCCACAAAATCTCCAGGCCCAGATGATTTTAATAGAGATTTCTACCAAACTTTTTAAGAAGAATTAAAAGCAATGTTACACAAACTCTTCCAGAAAGTGAAAGAAAAGGGAAGAGTTTTCAGCACATTTTATAAGGCCAGTATTACCTTGACACCAAAACTAGAACTCAGTATATAAAAAGTAAACTACAGACCAATATCGCTTATAAACTTAGATTCAGAAATCCAGAAAAATATATTAGCAAATTCATCTCAAAAACATATAAAAAAGTGGTATACATTATGACCAATTAGAAGTCATTCCAGGAATACATGGCTGGTCCAACATTTGAAAATCAATATAATCTATAATATCAACAGACTACCATTAAAAAGAAAACAACATATAAAAAGACACAGAATTAAGCTTGTGACTAAGCCCGTGACCTCTTCAGATAAAATGTCTCAGGAACCAGGCCCTAAAGAAGAATTATCTCATACTGAGAAAGAGCATCTACAAAAATTCTGTAGTTAAAATTATAATTGAAACTGATTATTTGCACATGGAAATTTAAAAAAATTCTCCTGAATGACCAGTGAATATCTCTTTATATCAATGCAAAGATTAAGAGGGAAATGAAAGAAAATTCTAAAACTAAATGAAAATAAAAACAAAACATATCAAAACCTACGGGATACAGAAAAAGCAGTAATAAGAGGAAAATTTATAGCAATAAGTGCCCACATCAATAAAGCAGAAAAGCTTCAAATAAACAACATAATGATGCATCTTAATGAAATAGAAATCCAAAAGCAAACCAATGTCAAAATTAGTAGAAGAAAAGAAATAAAAAAGATCACAGCAGAAATAAGTGAAATGAAATAAAAAAATAACAAAAGATCAACAAAACAAAAATTTAGTTTTTTGAAAAGCTAAAGAAAATTGACAGGACTTTAAGCCAGACTAAGAAAAAAAAGAGAGAAGACCCAAATAAGTAAAATCAGAGATGAAAAAGGAGAAATTACATCTGTTACTGCAGAAATTCAAAGGATCTTTAGGGACTTTATGAATGACTATATGCCAATAAATTGGAAAACCTATAAGAAATCAATAAATTCCTAGACACGTACAACCTACCAAGATTGATCCAGGAAGAAATCCAAAACAGAAATAAACCAATAATAAGTAATAAGATAGAAGCAGTAGTAAAGTCTTCCACCAGAGAAATACTCAGGACCTGATGACTTCACTGGTAATTTCTTCAAAACATTGAAAGAAGAAATAACATCAATTCTACTAAAACTATTTTTAAAAATTGAGGAGGAGGAAATATTCCCAAATTCATTATACAAGACCTGTAACACCCTGATAACAAGCCAGGCAAAGATACAACAAAAGAAGGAAACTATAGGTCAGTATCTCTGATAAACATGCATGCAAATATCCTCAAAAAATACTAGCAAACTAAATTCCACAACACATTAAAAAGATTATTCTTCACGATCAGGTGGGATTCATTCCAGAGATGCAAGGATGGGTCAATGTACACAAATAAATCAATATAATACATCGTATCAGCAGAACGAAGGACAAAAACCATATGATCATTTCAATTGGTGCTGGAAAAGCATTCAATAAAATTAAACATCCTTTCATGATAAAAACTCTCAGAAACTGGGCATAGAAACAAAAACATCAATTCTGCATGATCCCACCTTAAATTAAAAGTTTAAAGCTGATTTTCTGCTTGCCCACTCTTCCAGATTCATCATTCACCTTTCTGAGTTAACTCTGTGTCCTGAAAGGCAGAAATATTGGGGTGCATTTTTGCTAGGTGGCTACTGTTTGATTTTGGCCAAGTGGAGGCCCTGGTATTAGATCAGGTAGCAGAAATTGAAAAATCGAGTATTTCTTCCTTAATTATTTCCAATTTTGGTGAAGCATTAATGGCAGCTGTTATGTCATTCCACTACTAAAGCTCCTGCCAGGCAACTCCTCCATCGTTCCATTTCTGACTAAGCCTCATTAACACCATTTCTTTCTGTCATTATTTGGTACTATCTCTGGATCCCTTCCCATTTCTTTGGATTTTTTCTTAACACTGTCCAAAGCTTTTCTTCATTTAAGTCTCTTTATTTAAACCATCTGTTGTAAAATCTCTTTCCCTGTGTGTTTCTATTACCATACTCAAACTTCAAATGGGCCTTCAGTATTATACAACATAACTATTATTACTTCTCTGATTAATTTACAATCACATTCTCTAAGATGATTACTTGATAGCATTTTCATTCTCACAAAACCCATAAGAACTCCTTATCTTCTATACTCTCAGCTGATGATCTTGCTTCTTGATTCACTAAGTAAATAGAAGCAATGACAAAATATGTACATATTATTCTACAACTAAAATATAATAATCTAAATATTTGTTACTCATGTACTCCAAATTTTCTCTTGTTAAAAACAAACTCTCTCTGTCCTTTTCTCCAGCCATCTACGCAATATATGGACTAAATATTATCTGCTATTGCTGTATAATTTATTATAAAAAAACATGAGCCCTTTAAGAGTGTAAGAGGATCCTATTAATACACTGGTACATTGTAAAAGTGGTACAACAAGTAAAAGTGGAACAGACTTGGACAAGCTAGTACTGAGGAATACCCTAAATTTACCTTCTCAGTGATGTTTCTTCTGTAATTTTGCCATCTCTGATATACATAGTATTTGTTTCCTTTTTATTGATACATTTCTATGAACATAAAAATAAGCTGAAATAGAGTGATGGCAGTCAGATGGCAGAATAGGTTATTCACATCTGAAAAATACCTTCACAGTAACATATAAACTGGTGTTTTAGAAAACATCTGAGCAACATAGTCTAGCCATAATGACACATAAATTTAACCATCACATCATCAGATACACTACATAAAATATAATAAAGGTACAACGAATGATGTTATATTTTCATGGATCTCAGATAAAGCCTTATATTAGGACCACTTGACTTAAAAAGACTTAATGTTAGAAATCAGAAATATATGTATTATTTTTGTACTGCTGCTATAAAAATTACTACAAATTTAATGACTTATAACAACACTAATTTATTCTCTTACATTCAACAATCTAAAATCAAGGTGGTGGTAGGGTTGCTTTCCTTCTGGAAGTTTCGAGGGAGAATCTGTGCCTTTTACAGCTACTGGAGGTTTACTGCAGTACTTGGCTCATGGCACCTTCTGCCAGCTTCGAAGAAAACAGCATAGTATCTTCTCTTATCTCTGATCTGCTTTCCTTGAATAAGGACCTTTGTGATTACATCACGCCCAACTAAGTAATCTAGAAATAACCCCTCTACCTCAAGATCCTAACTGAATTATATTTTCAAAGTTATCTTTGCTATATAAGACAACATATTCACAAATTCTGGGGATTAGGACATGGACATCTTTAAATGGTGCCGGTATTCTGTCTACCACAATATGAAAATATATAGCATGATGTTCAACCTAAACTCTAAAGTTTTATAACTGGCTCCATAGGCAAGAAAGAGGCTTTTTCTTTTAATAATGTTTTTAGTTCCCTCATATTTCAAAGAGTCTCCAGTGTTATTATTGTGGCTAGACTGACTGCTCTAAATGGCCTTGACAGTAAGTTGTACCTCAACACTGGTAGCTTAGCAACTATAGTTTCAAAGTAGGCAGAAAATAGAGAGAGCTCTCAGTAAGATTTTATGATAAAAACTTTGTAACTGTTTTGAACTAATACATTCCTTTGAGTTTCTCTCCCAGAAATAGTGGACCCCCCTTGCAGCCATGAGATATCTACAGAGTTTTACACCATCTGTTTGTTCAAAGAAGACAACATAAGCAATACCCCACCACAGATTGTGCCCAAGGACCCACTGAGCCTGCAAACAAGGTTGAAACAACGACCAATATTAACTCTTGGCTCATTACAATACTAAAATCCCTGCCCTGAGAGGGACTTATCCACCATTATTTGATCACAGGATGTATATACTAGCCTGATTTCTCATTGTGTTTGGTGTGCCCTGTACTCCACCCCAAAGACATAATGATATTCACTCCCCTCATGCATTATTCATTTCACCTCCAGAAAAACCCCCTGACCCTGTTGGTCAGAGAGGCAGATTTTAGGCAGCCCATACCTCCCCCTCCCAGTAGATGCATTTCCTGTAATAAATCCTTTTTTCTTTGATAATACTTGTCTCAGTAATTGGCTTTCTGTGTGGCAAGCAACAAAGAAACCTCCTTGAGAGTTCATTAACAATTTGGAGGCTAGTCCAGGATCCCTTGCTTGTGGCTTGGTGACTGTTGAGTAGGGAGAGACTTTAAAGCCTCCCTAGCAGCTGCCCATTTGAGTTTCTGCCAGAGGCTGGTTTTGGTTTTCTCCCACCAGCTTCCCTGTCACCAGCCCCAAACGTATCCCCGATTGTCAGAGAAGAATGGACCTTTGACCTTTGGGTTTTGGCATTTGTGTCCAGACAGGTTAATGCTATTTGAGGGTACCATGCAGTGGAAAGCTCCTTTCTCCATTTGGGGAGTTTCTCTGCAGTTTCTGTTTGGATTGAAAGTGTCAACCATTTGGGAGAGTAAGACCTAAAAACTCCTCTCTCCATTTGGGTAATTCCAAAAGAATTCCCGTTTGGGTTGAAAACCTCAGCCATTTGAGAGAATAGGACCTCCAGCTGTTTGTATTTGACACTGCCTAGGCTTATTTGCTAGAACTTCAGTCCATTTGGGGTATGTGTATGTGCTTATGTGTGTGACTATGAGAAATAAGAATCCAATTCCTGAATGGAGCCCTTTGGACTGCATTCTTCAAAACTGGTCTAAATATTGCTATGAGCCTATGAAAAAGAAGAAAAATTGGTATATTTGTGTAATACTGCCTGACCCCAATACTTTCTCGGGCATGGGGAGATGTGGTCCCTTAATGGATCACTGAACTATCTCCAATTAGATTTGTTTTGTCACTGTATTGGGAAATAGAATGAAATCCCTTATGTACAGGCTTTTATGCTTCTGTATCAAAACACCCTGATTACTTCACAATTTTCTTCCACAAAATCTCCAGCAGGCTCCAGCACCCTTCACTCCAGACTTTGCCTAAGCTGTGCCCATTCTCCACTCTCCTTTATCTGAAATGCTTCCTTCCCTGTGGCATGATCGGGCAACTGATGTCTCTAGTCAGCCATCTTCCCTCTCCCTGAAACAACATTCAGATTTTTGTGACAGCGTCACCACCATCTATCTTCAGAACTTTTTCATCTTTCCAAACTGAAACTCTGTACCCATTAAACAATAATTCTTCATCCCCGCCCCTCCCCAGCCCCTGGAAATCAATATTCAACTTTCTCTTATTATTGTTATTCTTAAATAAGTTAAATAAGTATAATTTCAGAAATAGTAATTTCACAATTTCTTATCAACAAAAGATGGCATACTCATTCTTACATGCTCCAAACCCTAGAAATAACACAGGAAACAATCAAAGGAGAACTCTGAAAAATGTTAAGTAGACAAACAGGTTCATGATGCTAGGACTAGAGAAACAACACAATGACAGGGCAACTTGAAACACCCAAAATAACAAAAGGCAACTCTAACCTATAATTTCCTGACCCTCAACATGGCAACAAAAAGTAGCCCAGGTTTGTTCTTTCCTCCTCCAGCAGGAATGGTAGCCCTGCCAGCACCACGTGAGTCTTCTACCACAAACAAGGGGACAAGATTAGGAGTACTGCCAGCAATATGGACTAGAAGAAGTGCTCTCTCCTTCAGGGCCTGAGGCCTCCAAACCACCCTTCAACCTGCTGCCCTACTGAAAGATACTGGAGTGGTCAGGAAGCTGATCTAGAAAGTCTTTATTCCTATGAGGCTGGAAACCCCTCCCCCACTCAGAGACACTATAAAGGGATGTCAGTACTAGCAAGAGAGTCCCTGCCAGAATAAGCAGTCCAGTCCAGGAAGTCTTTTTGTCCACATCTATCTTGAGACCCTCCTTGCTTACTAGAAGATGCAGCCAGGCAGCATCTGCAAGGGGGACCTTGACCACAGTAGATGGCCCAGTCAAGGAAACATGTTTGTCCCCAGGGACCTGAGACACCTCTTTCCAAAGGAACCAATTGGCCATATTGCAAAGGCAAGAAGGAGTCTATCACAGTAAGTGAAACCTTTTTTTCCATGCTGACACCACTGAAATATATTTGAAATGAGTAAAATTTATGGTATTTAAAGTATCTCAATAAATCTGTATAAAATATTATTTTAAAAATCCACAATGTGATGCCATGTCTGTTATGACTTGAATGTTCTGTCCTCCAAGGTTTATGTGTTGAATTCCTAACCCCCAAGGTGATAGTAGTGGGACATCAGACCTTTGGGAGGTGATTAGGTAATGAGAGCTCCACTCTCAGGAATGAAATTAGCACCTGTTTTAATATGTTTTGTGTTGCTATAACAGAATGTCTGAGACTGAGTAATTTATAAAGAAATGTAGTTTATTTAGCTCATAGTTCTCCAGGCTAGGAAGTTCAAGGGCATGGCCTTGGCTTCTGGCAAAGGCTTTTGTGTTGTGTCATAACATGGAGGAGGTCAAAGGCAAAGCAGACATATGAGAAGAGACAGGACCCAATGGACATCCTGGCTCTGTAATAACCTTCACTTGTGGAAATGAATACATTCCCGTGAAAGAACTAATCCAATCTCACTAGAATGAGAATTCATTCATTACCATGAGAATGACACGAAGCCATTCATGAGGAGTCCATTCCCATGGTCCAACCACTTCCCACTAGGCCCACCTCCCAACACTGGCACATTGAGGATCAAATTTTAATGAGTTTTGGCAAGGACAAACAAACCATATTCAAACCCTAGAAGTGCCCTTACAAAAGAAGCCCCAGAGAGCTTCTTTGCTCCTTTCCACCATGTGAGGTTATGGTGAGAGGATGGTCTTCAGCAGATATAAAATTGTCTGATACCTTGATCTTGGAGTTTCCTGCCTCTGAAACTATGAGCAATAAATACTTGTTGTTTATGAGCCACCCAGTTTATGATATTTTGCTGTAGTAGCCTAAATGGACTAACACAATCTCACACACACTTGGATAGCTAAAATAGTAACACAAAAAGGCAATATCAAGTACTGGTAAGGATGTGCAAAAACTGAAATACTCATACATTGCTGGTGGGATGTAAAATGGTAAAAAGGTGAAGTCAGTTTGGAAACAGTTTGACAGTTTGTTGCAATGTGAAACATAGAATCACCATATGATGTAGTAACTCCACCCCCTGGGAGATATTCAAAGGAAGTGAATATACACATCCACACACAAACTTCTACACAAATGTTAATAGTAGCATTATTCATAATTGCAAATAACTAGAAATAAACCAAACGTCCATCAACTGTTTAATGGGCAAACAAATTTGGTACATATATATATTGGAATATAATTCAGCAATGCAAAGGAATAAAGTCCAAATAGATGCTACAACATGGATCAACTTTGAAAATATTATGCTAAGTGAAAGAAGCCACTGGGACATAAAATACTATAGTCACAACATTGTGTGTAGTATGATTCCATTATATGAAATGTCAAGAGCTGGCAAATCTACAATGATAGAAAGTAGATTAGTGATACCATGAGGATAGAAAGGTGGGGGAAATGGAGTGACTGCTAAAGCACACAGAGCCTCATTTTAGGGTAATGAAAATGTTCTACAATTGACTGTGGTGATGGTTACAGAGCTCCATGAATATACAAAATAAAACTGAACAGTTTAAATAATTGAATTTTATGAAATATTAATTATATCTCAATATAGCTGTTAAAATATAAATAAATTGAGATGACATTCTAAATAATGTTTGAGTAACTCATAGAAAGTCAAGAAAAAATAAAAAAAGACATGAGAACTAGAGGAAACACACAGAAATCAATAATAAATGGAAGACTTAAGCCCTAACACATCCATAATTACTTTAAATGTAAATGGTCAAATACATCAATGAAAAGACAGAGATTGGGACAGAGGATTTAACAAACAACAACAAAAAACTTACAGAGTGTCTATAGGAAACTCATTTCAAATTTCATGACATAGATATGTTGAAAGTAAAGAGATGGAAAAAGATACAGCATGCAAACATTAATATCAGATAAAGTAGGTGTCAAAGAAAATAAAACTACTATGGACAACAAAAGGACATTACATAATAATAAAATGATTACTTCACCAAGAAGACATAACATTCAAACTGTAATTATTTCAAAATAAAAAGAAGAAATATTTTCAAAAAGATATCATTTTTCAATCCTAGCCTCTTCTCAATCCTTCATGCTTTATTCCATCTCCTTGAAATTGTCACTAAATGTTGCTTATGTATCCTTTGTAGTCCTGTTGCCTGTGTGTCATTTAAATTGGACCATGTCTCTGCCTTCTGACATACACTTTTTTTGTCAAGCCCTTCATGATGTCTTGCCAGAATTGTAATTAACTTAATCCACCTAGTTGCCCTCCATTTTTCACACCTCCATTTAGCCTCAAGATTGGTTTCTCTAACAGATACAACCAATTACATTATACCTCTGCTCACAATTGATCTATGATTCTCTTAAATTCTCAAGATAAAATTCAAAGTTCTTCATTGACTGTACAAGGCCCTATACGAGTTAGCCACTTCCTGTATCTACATCCTTGTATTTCTTAGCACCATAATATCCAGTAATATTCAACTTCTGTTGTTCCCTAAACAGGGTTTACTCTTTCTTGATTATACATCTTCAAACATGTCATTCCTTTTGCATAGAATACCCTTTCTGAACCTCTATGCCTAAATAAATTCTTGCTCTTATTTCTATTCACACCATATCTTCTCCATAAAACATGTCTGACAACATAAATTATCTTTTCCCCTAGATTGGATTACATGCCCATATACCTATAATATGTGTCTATTAGTATTGGCACATAATTCTTGTATTAAATGTATTCTCAACTAAAATTATCAGTTTACTATCTATATAGTTTTTATAAATATCTTCTATATTGGAATATAATAGATGCTTAACAAATGTTTTTGAATAACTGGATGCTTAGAACTTGATTATAAAAGAATTTACAGGGATATTTTCCTGTTTACCTTAGAAACCTAGTATATCTCTAACATCCACTAATTATTCTAAGACTTTTAAAAGCATTTATATTATCATATATTTTACATAATTTCTTCATCTCACAATACGTTTCAATGCAAAAATATTTTGTGACTTCAATAATTCATTTCAGAGGCTTTATTCAAGAATTTATTTCATGTCAATCAATATTAAAATAGGCATATCAACATGAATAAAAGGTAGTCTATGACTTCAAAGACTTCATAGTCCATTAAGAACAGTATGCATAAAATAAAACATAATACAATATAAGTGCTATAAAATATGGATGAAGCATAGAGAAAACTATGAGTAGCTTTTCTTGGGAAGGTTTAAATATACAGCCTTTGTGTTTTACATTTTTGTGTATGTGTATGAAGGTGATATATGATTATAATCTTTCAAGAATATTTTGGGGAATTCCCTCCTAGATAATTAACAGTTTATAAAATTCCCATATAGCTGCTTCCATCCTCTGCAATCAGAAGTCTTCACATAACCCAAATTGGGCCACAGTAATTTCCCAGAATTTTACTGGTGTGATCATCTTTGCCACCTTGTGGGGAGATCCAGCTTGAAAATTATGCTAACACAAAGGAAAGGAGAGAATTCATAGATGCTATGAGACAGAGATCTGAGGATGTGTTTTGAGCACTTGGATACAGCTGTGCTTCAAGCCACATATGGTGGACTCTTCATTTGCATGAGACGATCGATTAACTTCTTTTCTTGAGGCATTCGATCAGGTTTTCTGTCTCCCGATAAAAAGAATTGTGATTATCACTGTATTCATAAGCTATTTTGTATGAAATATATTCTAAATAATGTTCCAGTATTTGAAATGATATCTAATGGCAGGAAGGTCAGTGGAAAGAGACCAGCTTTTGGACACAGAACATATGTTTAATTTCCATTTATGTAGCTTACCAGATGTGTGATTTTGTATGTGTGATGCATAGATCATCATCCTTTTCTGAATATTAGCCTGATATTCTCAATAAAGATCATGATACCCAATATGCCTACTCCCAAGGATTGCTGCATCTAAATGTGTAAATTTCAAATATGAACTAATGTCTCTAGACCAAACATACTAATTTGTCATATAGTTAAATAGCATTAGCGTATAATAGGATCTCATTAAATATTTGTTAAATGATTGAATGAGAAAATCTATTTGCAAGATATTTTATAGGCAATGTGATCAACAGACAGATGAACCATATATATACACTGTTTCAAACAGTTAACAATCATCTTTTTTATAAAATTGTATATTATAGATTTAAAATATATTCAATACAGAACCACTTTCATATGAACTTTAATTTTCTCTTCTTCAAATCAAAAAGATAGAAAGGAAGGATTCTGAAATAATGTGGATAATATATCATAGGGAGGAATCACTAACATTTTAAATGACTGGAAATATTTATAATTAATGCATTTCCCTTTTGTTCAGCTTTCTTAACATTTCATTGACTCAAACATGAAATTGTACATTTCCTCTTTCCCACTTTCCTTCTCCTTTAAGTTTCATAGTATGCTAAATAAATAAAATTTGTGCCACAATATAAGTAAAAGTATCTAAATTACACATTTCCCCGAAATTTGAAAAGAAGGAAAGCAAGGACTCACAAGGAATTTAGGTAATTTTCTCAAAACTACATAACATTTTAGAAACAGAGCCAGTCATAGAAAAGTGATTTCTTATATTGTAACCAAATATTTTATATTCTAAATGTGTTCTGACAGTTGTAATTATTGTTACCTTTCAGATACATTCTTAAAGCAGAATTTCTAACTGTATTCCTGAAGACTCATAACCAATACAGTTGGATTTACTTGAAAGATAATCAAAACGTTTATTGCTTTTAGACACAGGCTCAAATATGAAATATTTTATGGAATAAAAAAAATTTTACTATAATTTACAGTATCTGTAAAAGACTAGAAAATAACATTCTAAAATATGAAAAAAATTTCAGAAAAATAGCTCCATAATAAGAAGATACATATTATGCATGCTATATTGTATGCAAAAATTTAAAGTAAAGTCACATAGTACTGGTAATTTTCTAGATAATTCTAGTTGGATTCTTTTATTTACTAAAAGCTAAAATCGTAGACACAAAATGCTTTTAATGATGTACAATATATTTTCTACTTACAGAATTTCTAAGGTCATCTTTATAAGTAGAAAGCAATGAAACCAATATATATTTAGTGACAACCATGTGACAGATATTGTTAGCAGTTTTCACGTATTTACTGTGAAAATATGTTAATATTTTGTCGAAAAGAAAAACAAAAAATTCAGTGGGTTATTATTTGGATAGAAACAGCTAGTACAATGACATTATCGGGATGTCCAGGGATAAAAACATCACAGTCTAAGTATATGCTTTTCTGCTCATCAGTTAGTTCCAATTTAATAGCTAGTACATGTGGTCTTTCTTTTTCCATTCCTTAGATCAGTAGTCTCCAACCTCTTTGGCACCAGGGACCCCTTTCATGGAAGAAAAATTTTCACAGATTGGGTGTGGGGGAGGTGGAGCTCAGGCAGTGATGCCAGCCATGGGGAGACTGTAAATACAGAATGAAGCTTCTCTCCCTAGCTTGCTGCCACTCACCTCCTCCAATGCGACTGTCTCCCCACCCCCCCCCCCACCTGATTTCTAAGTTTCATGGAAGACAATTTTTCTGAGGATGTGGCTGGGAATGAGGTATGGGTGGCCAGGGTGAGAAGTAGGTGGCCAGCAGAGTTCTGTGGCCTGGTCCCTAACAGGCAGAAGACTGGTACCACAGCTCTAGATACTTCACTTAGGATAATGATCTATAGTTCCATCCAAATTGTTTAAAAGGCCTAATTCATTCTTTTTCATGGCTGAGTAGTATTTCATAAATATAAATATACTACATTTTGTTAATTCACTCATGAATTGATGGACACTTGGGTTGATTCCACATCTTTGCAACTGTGACGTGTGTTGCAATAAACATTGAAGTGCAGGTATCTTTTTGATAAAATGACTTCTTTTCCTTGGGTAAATATCCAGTAGTGGGATTGCTGGGTCAAATGTAGGTCTACTTTTAGTTCTTTCAGGAATCTCCATAATGTTTTCCATAGAGGTCACACTAGTTTGAATTCTCACAAATAGTGCATAAGTGTTCCTTTCTCTTTGCATCCATGCCAACATTTATTGTTTTTGGATTTTTTAATGAAAGTCATTCTAACTGGAGTAAGTGATAACTCATTGTGGTTTTAATTTGCAACCGCCTGATAATTAGTGACACTGAGCATTTTTTCATCTTTATTGTCCATTTGTATATTTTCTTTTTTTTTACATGAATGGGTTTATTATATTTAGCATTTCAGATTTGCTAATATGTTACAGGTTACTTCATAAATTTTCTCTAGATTCTTCTTAGCAATACTTGGAGTAAATATAGACAATTTTTGATGGGAAAAAATTCTACATTGCTGGATAGAGAAGATAGGCTGAGGAATGGTGAATGTAGGGGAAAATCTTTGAGTGAGAAGACCATTCCTTTAAACAATACATTGATAACAGAAAAGGTGGAAACTTTTAGCTAAATTTTGTGTTTATTTAGTTCTTGCAGAAATGTTGATTATGCTGTTTATTTCTATGAGATGATCACTGTGTATAACTAGTCTTGTGCTTAACCCCATTTACTCTTCACAAGCTGCCAGTCATCTTTCTAAAAAGCAAATACAATTATTTAGGTTATTAAGTAGCAAATGTCCTATTTCCTGAATACTAATTTTGACAGTTGATACCTCTGACATTTCACTTTGACACTTCTTGTATTAATTTTATTATGAAGGTACATCCTCGATCTTTCAAATGCATGTTTTGGCTTGTGATTATCTTTCAAACTTTTTTTAGAGCAATTTTTGTGAAACCACGGATAAGTCAAAAATTCGTGTTATTTTTGAATATGGGAATCCATTGCAGAAATGATGCAGTGCAGACAGCTTGAAATATCAATGAAGTATTTGGGAAGGATGTGGCTCATGAACGCACAGTACATCAATGGTTTAAGAAGTTTTATTTGGGGATTTTAATTTTGAAAATGAGCCGTGTGGATGACCTGAGACCAAGGCGGATAACGATGAGCTGAAAGCTGTAGTGGAAGCGAATCCATCTCAACCTATGTGTGAATTACCAGCAAAGTTTGATGTTACTATTCCAACAATATTGGACCATTGGAAACAAATAGGCAAGATAAAGAAGCTGTGTAGATTGGTACTGAATCAATTAAATGAGTGTCAGAAGAGAAATCATCTTGAAGCTTGCTTTTCTTTCTGTCATGTCATAAAGGTGAACCATTTCTACACTGTATTGTTATGTTTGATAAAAAATGGATTCTTTTTGACAATTGCAAGCATTGGGCACAATGGTTGAATAAAGATGCAGTGCCGAAACACAGTCCAAAACGGAATATTCATCAAAAATGCTAATGGTGTCTGTTGGTGGTCCAACGCTGATATTATCCACTCTAGCTTCATGGAACCTGGTCAATGAATTACAGTGGATGTCTACTGCAACCAGTTGGATGAAATGATTAGGATGCTTGCGATTAAGCAGCCGAGGTTGTTCAATAAAGACAGGCCAATTCTCTTGCAGCACAACACTAGACCACATGTTGAGCAAACAATGCTGCTCAGACTACAGAGGCTGAACTTCAAAACTCTCTGTTATTCACCATGTTCACCAGACCTTGCACCAACTGAGTACCACTTCTTCCAGGCCTTTGACCACTTCTTGCAAGGAAAAATATTCCATTCTCAACAAGCTGTGGAAAATGACTTTCATGATTTTATCACCACTCACTCTCCATGCTTCTTTGCTGCTGGCAATAAACAAGCTACTGTTAAGATGGCAAAACTGTGTGGATAGTTTAGATGTATACTTTGATTAATTGTACTGCTTCTTGTTTGAGATGTAATAAACTGTACTTTTGATTAGAAATCAGACACTTCATATTTAATGACCTTTTGATCACCATTCTGCTAAAAAAAAAAAACTTCAGTACCTTTTTGCTGAAATAACATTAAAATCAAATACTTTGACAGGAAATTTTAAAAAGTCACAATTTGGCCCTCATCTTCAAACTCTTTGGTTCCATCCTTATTTCCTCATCATACACAGTCTACATTCCAGCCACAAGAAATTCTAATAATAATTTCTCTTTTTTTTTTCTTTTTTGGGACATCGTATCTCCTCTTCCTAAAATGATCTTTTTCTTCTTTACCTTATAATGTTCAATTCATCACTGAAGATTCAAGAAAGACTCACTTTCTCTAAGAGACTTTTTTCTTACAATCCTGAGTGAATGAACATAGCAGTTCTACCATTACGTTCCAATGGCACTATTTTAACAGAAATTACTCAGGTTCCTTAATATCCATTGTTCCCTTCTTATTTTTAGCAATAAAACTCTCAAATATTTATCATATAGCTACCAAAATAGAGTTGTCAACCCTACTGTGAGGTGAGGTGTGGCCATGTGACAAGCATCTGTCCAGTGGGATATAAACAGAAGTTCTGTGAGAAATTTCTGGGTCACATCCTTAAAGGGGAGCTACTCAATCTCCGTTTTCACTTTTCCTTTCCTGGAGGTTGAAATATGGAAAGAGCACCCTAGGGCATGGCAGAGCAGCAAGATAAATGAAATCTGGGTTGCTGGTTCACTTTGTGGAATGGAATTTCCCTGCACTCAATGGACTATCTATCAGCCAGGAATTTTGTGTGAAAGAAAAATAAACCTTCCATCCTGTGTAGTCTAGTGGTATTTGGTCCACTTCCACTTAATGAATAGTAAATGCATTTTCTTTTCTGTGATTTTCTTAATAAAGTTTTCTTTTCTCTAGCTTACTGCATTGAAAGAATACAGTACATAATACATATAACATGCAAAATATGTATTAAATTTCTTTTGAAAAGCTTCTGCTCATGTCTTTTGCTCACTTTTTAAGGGAGTCGTTTGTTTCTTGCTGATTTACTTGAGTTCTTTATAGATTCTAGTTATTAGTCCTTTATCGGATTTACAGTATGTGAATATTTTCTCCCGTTCTGTACATTGCCTATTTACTTCTTTATATACTTTTTGGTGGTCATCTATTTCTTGCAAAAATGTGTTTCTACTAAATAGAGCATTCCATTCATTTTGTTCCACACATCAGCATGACAATAGACACAACAGATGAAATCACAGGATTTTAAAGTAAGAAGGGTAAAATTTTAGGGGCAATCTAATTAAATTCCTTTGTTGTACAACTGAGGATATGTGTTGTTTATTACATAGATGATTGAATGCATAGCTGAGATTAGAACTCCAGCATCATGATTCTGATTGCAGGGCCCTTTCAAATACATAGATACATCTCTAATTTTTTTTTTATTTAAACAATGCTGAGAATTACAGTAATATAAAAAAATAATTTTTACATATTTCTGGGCTGCAAGTCTATTTCAATATATCATTCAAAAATATGGGCTCTCTCTCTAGGTAAAAGTCACATATATTCATAAACATAAAATTGTGTATAAAATGTCATAAGTTCAAAAACACTTCAAAACTTAGTTACAGACTCTCATAGGTTCTGATTTATAAATCCTTAGTCTAATTTTTCATTGTGTAAGGTCACTGCTGAGGAAGGCGAAGGGACTCATCAATGCTTTTCTTTCTCTTCAATTTCAACGTTAAAAACTCCTAGTATATAAATAATGACAAAGAATAAAATAAAATACATAAGAAGAAAATTCCAGTGCTTTTCAGTAATTAAGCTCTCTCATTGTTTTTATGTCTGTATCAGAAATGTGAATTAGATATTGCATTTGATTAGCAAACACAAAAAAGGAAGTAGTGATGAAAATAAATAAAATCTACTGGTAAAATGTCCCCCTATTTGTCCTATTATTTAAGCTCCATAATTTGTAATAAATCAAAGACAATGGTACTGTGTGCCAAAGCTATATTTTCATTCTTAAAATGACCCTTTTAACCTGTGATGAAGATCTCCATAAAATGAATAACATGCTTTGATAATACTCTTAATTCTGTGTGATTCCTTAATTAGATTTCTAAAGAGAAATCAATGTTGTTCCTTTCTTTCCCTATATGCTTGTTAGATATACCCATTACTTGGTAAAATAAATAGTTAAGCAATACTTTTCCCCAACTCTTTTGGACAAAAATAACCTTGTTTTGAAAATGCCCAAACTCTCATTAGTTACAAGCCTGGAGATGAGTGGGTTCGAATGAGGTTACCCTGGAAAAGCATTTACACAATGACTGAAGACCCAGGAAGGAAAGCTGTAAATCAATTATACCCAGAGTGGGTAAGTTACCCACCAGCTTTCTTTTAATAAGAGTTAGCATTGTGTATCATTTTCTGTCCTTTTAACCTATATGTGTCTTTATATTTCAAGTGGACTTCTTGCAGGTAGCATATAATTAGATCTTTTTTTAAAATTTTTAATCCAATCTGAAAATCTCTGCCTTATAACGGATATTTAGATCCCTATTTTATTTGATGTGATCATTGACATGATTAGGTTTGAATCTACCATCTAGTTATTTGTTTTCTCTTTTTCCCATCTTTATTCTTTTCTTCCTCTTCTTTCTTCTTTTTTTTTCCTGACCTCTTTTGATTAATTACTTTCCATTATTCCATTTTATCTATTTTGTTGGAATGTTAGCTATACCTCTCTGTTGTTTTAAAGGTTGTTTTAGGGTTTATAATACATGTCTTTGAACTATCACATTTTACTATCAAGCGATATTAAGAGATTTCATGTAAGAAATTTTAAAAATATATTTACATTTCTTTTTTCTTATGCTATTGTTACACTTATAACTTCTACATGTATTATATGCCCCACAGTAAAACTTGCAATTATTCTTGCTTTAAACATTAAATTGTCTATTATAGGGCTTTAAATAATATTAAAAAACAAATATTTTCCCATATTGTTACAATTTTTTGTGTTCTTATTCCTTTGTTTAAATCTATATTCTCATCTGCTGTCAGTTTTCTTCTGCTGGATTTTTAAAAAACATTACTAATACTGGAAATCTGCTAGGATGAATTATTTTAGCTTTTTTATGTCTGAAAATGTCTTTATTTTGCTTTCATTTTTGATGGATATTTTTGCTGCCTATAGAATTCTAGATTGACAGAATTTCTTTTTTTTTTCTTTTTTTTTTTTTTATTTCAGCATAATATGAGGGTACAGATGTTTAGGTTACGTGTGTTGCCCTTGCCCCCCTCCCCCCCTCAGTCCAGGTTTCAAACATGTCCATCCCATTGCGTGGTGCACATTGCACTCTTTGTGTACTATTTAAAACTTCAAAGATGTTTCTCCAGAGTCATCTTTTGTACATTGTTTCTGATTAAAAATATGTTATATTTTTCTGTATGTAACATTTCTGCCTACTTTTAACATTGTATTAGTGGTTTTGAAACATTTGATTAGGATGTGGTTCAGTATTGTTTTCTTCACATGCTTTGGATTCATTAAGCTTTTTTGATTTGGGGGGTATATAATTGTCTTCCAATTAGAAACATTTTAACCACTATTTCTTCAAATATATATTTTCTAATTTATTGCTCTCACTTTTCTGTCCTTCAGGGAATCAAATACTATGTTTATTAGCCCCTCTAAGTTCTTTCACTGTTCGTTTATATTGTTTTTGTCAATCTTTTTTTTTTCCTCTGTATTTCAGTTTGAGTAGTTACTCAGATCTTCAAGTTCACTAACTTTTTTCTCCTGAATTGTGTAATCTGTCACCGATATTATCCAAGTGTTTTTCACTGCAGACATTGTAGTTTTCACCCCTAAGATATCAAATTGATTTCAATTTAGTTAGTATTTTTAATTGTTTCTCCAGGTTTTTGAACAAATGGAATACGGTTACAATAAGCATTTTCCTGTCTTTCTCTCTGAATTCTCTCATCTATGTCAATTGTCAGTAAGTTTTGATTGATTGATTTTTTTATTGTGTATTGTATTTTCTTACTTCTTTTAATGCATGGTAATTTTTGATGGGATGCCAAACATCGTGAATTGTACTTTGTTGTTTCCTGGATATTTTTGCATCTCTGTACATATTCTGATGCTTTATTCCTGGATGGAGCTAAGTTATTTAAAACGTTTGATCCTTTGGGCTCTTGCTTTGAAGCTTTGAAGCTTTGTTTTATGGGACAAGAACACCATTCAGTCTTGGGCTAACTTTGCCCAGCACTAAAATAAGACATTTTTAAAAATTCTTCACGATACAACATATTTTAAGGCTTTCCAGACTGGGTAATGGAAATAAGCACTATTCCTGGTCCTGTTTGTACAGCACACACCACCCTACCTATCCATTCAGGTATTTCTTTCC
Source organism: Avahi laniger (assembly GCA_963575035.1). NCBI lineage: Eukaryota > Metazoa > Chordata > Mammalia > Primates > Indriidae > Avahi > Avahi laniger. The sequence continues at coordinate 36,201 of CAUYSK010013301.1, forward strand.
TTAGTCTTGAGTGACTTCTTCATGCATACTGGTTGATTGTTATTTAGTTGAAAATTCTAGGAGGATACTATGCAGATCTCCTGAGTTCTCTTTTTAGGCAGTTCTCTCATTTCCAGTACTCTAATCAGAAAACTCTAGCCACCTTGACTTTTCAGTCTTCCAGCTCTGTTTCCTAAATGCAAGGAGTTCAGCAACTCTTGCTGGGTTCTCAGACCCCTGTACCACAGTCTGTAACTCTAACCAGGCAGCAAGAGACAACAATTATTGAGATTACTTTAATTATTAAGAAAATCGCTATTCCTAATTGCCTGATGCCCAATATATTAAAACTATAATTTCATTTTTTAATTGTTTCAGGGGGATGATAAATCTGACCCCTGTTCCTCCATCTTGGCCAAGAGAAGTCAAGTGTATTATTCCTAAAATTTTTACATAATATATTCACTGACAATTTATTCAACAATTTTATCATATGTTATTATGACAGTCAGCTTTACCTTGGATAGCCTGCTATTTAAATATTTGCTATAAAAATTAAATTATCCAGGCAATTATCTTTATGTTTTATCCCTGTATAAATGCTTACACAATCAATCAGATAATGATTTGTTATATATTGATTTCTACCTTACTTTTCTATGATTATAATTTTTCTATAGAACAAAACATGAAATTTGTCACAGCTTATTGTTTACTACCTTAGTGCTTTTATCCTTGTGCTATTCCTATTTCTATGATGGTACCTAGCCTCTTCTTTTCACTTTGTGTCTTCCATCCATGAGTTCCTCAAGTTATATTTTCTAACTAATTTTACTACACAATTATCAATTCCTTCCTATATCACCAAAACTTCCTATTATCTTAAAATTTTGAGTTATATCAATATATGAATATCTCATCTATACAGTTAGACTGCCAAATCTTTTAAGGCAAACTTGAATCTGGTTTGCTCCTAGATAAATAATATATATCATTTTAAATGTATTTTTATGAATGAACTGTCTTAAATAATATAATCTTATAAGAAGTAATAGTTCAAACTTTTCTATTTATTAGCCTTTATGAATATCCAAATTTTTACTAAGGGAATGGATAAAGTAAGTAAGTCAGCACTATTCCTTCCTTGGAAACTGCTATTTAATATATATTCAAATCAATAGTTTGGAAAAATAGCTCTGGGATGAACTGATCCATTGTTGAGGTATAGAGCAAGACACGTATTAGCTAACCTAGTCTAATTGCTGTAACAAGCATTATCAATCAAGGTTTTCTTGAGAAACACATGGCATACTCAAACTAAGTAACTGAGGAAATCTTAATAAAGAGATTGTTCACAAAAGTGTCTGTAGGTTTTATAGGAAGCAACAAGTCACTGTGAATATCCTGATGGGGGTTGCATCAGTGGGTAGTCATTACTACACCAAACCTTGATGGGGTAAGGAAAGCACATGATTCTAAGAGAGAGGAAGCTGTTACAGAGGCCCACATTAGACTGTAGACCCTGGTAGGTGATAGGGAACTTGTTGGCGACAAGACATGACAGACCCTGAGGTAATAGATATCTCAATTTCATGCTCCTCTTTTACTCTAATTTCCTACTGGGAGGATTTCCTGGAAGAAATAAAGCAACAATAGACAGCAAGGTAACCCCTGTATTCATTTCATATAAAAGAGCCTTAGGGTCGGAGTCCAGGATGGAGAACACAGGATACTGGATCTGAAATGGCAAGTAGAAAATATCTGGCAGAAAAACAAAATCAAAATTTAGTGTAACCTCTGTGTAAATGAATTTGGAGATTCCTCAAAGAGCTAAAAATAGAACTATAATTTGATCCAGCAATAGCACTATTAGACATCTACCCAAAGGAACAAAAGTCATTCTATAATAAAGACAAGGACTGCTAGAAATTGATTCCCTTCCCCTCCTTTAAAAAAAAACAATCTGCGAATGTCTGTTTTTCCTTTATTTTTGAAAAGTAGTTGGGCATGTGTAGTTGGGAATATAAGATTTTTGGTTAATAGCTTTTTTTTCCTTTTCTTTTCTTTTTGAGCTTTGGATATGTGACACCAATGCGTTCTGGCTTTGTTGTTTTGGATTAGGAGTCATCTTATTAGGGGTTTATATTGGGGACTGTTTTTCTCTTGCTTCATCCAAAATTTTCTTTTTGTAATTGTTTTTAGAATTTTTATTGTTATGGATAGGATATGGATTTCTTTGTGTTTATTTTGTTTTGAGTTTGTTGAGTTTCTTTGATGTGTACATTAATGTTTTTTATTATATCTAGAAAGCTTTCAGCCATTATTTCATTAAATATTTTTTTTCTGCTTCTTCTTCCCTCTTTTCTCTATCTGGGACTCGAATTATGTACATATTGCTGTGATTAATAATGTTCTTATTTCTCTGAGCCTCTGGTAATTTTTCTTCACTATTTTTTCTATTGTTTGGATTGCTAACTATCTATAGATCTCTCTTCAAGTTTGCTAATTTTTATACTAATTTAAATCCACTCTTGATCTCCTCTAGAATATTTTTATTTCAGTTGTTATACTTATTATAATTACAAATTTCAGAATTTTTAAATCTCTTTGTTGATATTCTCTATTTATAACACATTGTTATTGTGTTGTATGTTACTTCTTTTTTCTTTCTTTCTTTGGAAATAGTACCTTTTGTCCAGCTTTATTGAGGTATAATTCACAAATAAAACTTGTATATATTTAAGGCATATAATGTAGTATTCTGATATATGTATACATTGTGAAATAATTACCACAATAAAATGAATTAACATATCCATCTCCTCACAAGTTACTTTTTCCCCTTTATTTCTTTGGGAATAATTTCCTTTAATTCGTTGAATACAGTGATAATGGCCTCTGTAAAGTTTTTCATGAGATATCTGGGCCCTCTCACAAGCCATTTCTGTTGCTTGACTTTCTTCTCCTGGTTATGATTCTTAGTTACCTGAATATGTCTTTTTTTTTAAAAAAATGGACCTTATAGCTAATATAATGTAGCAACTCTAAATACTGATGTTGTTGTTGCTTGGTGCTTGTCTTTATTGTTAAATGCTTATTATTTATTTAATTAGTTATTTAGTTACTAGGCTAGACTATTTTAGTGAAGCAGTAGTGTGAAGCCTCTAATGTTACTCCTCAAAGGGTTCAGACTTCAGTGTATCCAGTCATTCTGGATAGCAGCAGTTTTAGAAGCATTTTCTTTGACTATCTCTGTTCCTGATTTCTCTGTTAAGCTTTTTGAGTACAGCTTTTAGCATTCATTAATTCCTACCTGATTGTTGTATTGTTTTCGACACTGACCTGAGATATAAATTGCTTCACAGATTGATCCTATTTTAGTTGATACTCCTTGCAAGAGTGATTTTTTTTTATTTCAGCATATTATGGGGGTACAGATGTTTAGGTTACGTATGTTGCCGTTGTCCCCCCTCTCCCCCCAAGTCCGGGTTTCAAGTGTGTCCATCCCTTGGATGGTACGCATTGCACTCTTTATCTATGTATATACCCGTCCCATCCTCTCCCCTCCTCCCTCCCCCCCCGATATCCAATAGATATTATTCTTATATGTGCACTTATGTGTTGATCAGTTAATACCAATTTGATGGTGAGTACATGTGGTGCTTGTTTTTCCATTCTTGGGATACTTCACTTAATAGAATGGGCTATAGCTCTATCCAGAAGTATACAAGAGGTGCTATATCACCATTGTTTCTTAAAGCTGAATAGTACTCCATGCTATATATACACACCACATTTTGTTAATACACTCATGTATTGATGGATACTTGAGTTGTTTCCACGTCTTTGTAATTGTGAATTGTGCTGCTATAAACATTCGGGTGCAGGTGTCTTTCTTATAGAGTATCATTTGTTCTTTTGGGTAGATGCCCAGTAATGGGATTGCTGGATTGAATGGTACTTCTCCTGGTATCTCTTTGAGGTATCTCCATATTACTTTCCACAGAGGTTGCACTAGTTTGCAGTCCCACCAGCAGTATATGAGTGTTCCTATCTCTCCACATCCACACCAACATTTATTGTTTTGGGACTTTTTGATAAAGGCCATTCTCACTGGAGATAAGTGATATCTCATTGTGGTTTTGATTTGCATTTCCCTGAGGATTAGAGATGTTGAGCATTTTTTCATGTTTGTTAGCCATTAATTAGTCTTTCTTCCTTTGAAAAGTTTCTTTTCATGTCCTTTGCCCACTTTTTGATAGGGTTGTTTGATATTTTCTTGCTGATTTTCCTGAGTTCTATATAGATTCTAGTTATCAGCCCTTTATCAGATGTGTAACATGGGAATATTTTCTCCCATTCTGTAGGTTGTCTGTTTGCTCTCATGATAGTTTCTTTGGCTGTGCAGAATATGTTTTCTTATGTATTGGATATTTCTATATGATAATATTTTGTTAAAGATCTTTGCATTTATATTAATGAGGAATATTGATCTATCGTTTTCTTATTTTGTGTTGTCTTTGTATGACTTTATTACCCTAATAAAACTGTCTTGACAAAATGATTGGAAAATGTTCCCTACTATTCTTTTTTCTGGAAGAGATTGTATAGAATTGGTGCTAGTTCTCTGAATATTTGGCAGAATGCTTCCGTGAAACCATTTTGACCTGGAATTTCTTTTTCAGGAGTTTTTTATTTTTTATTTCTATTTTTCGAGACAGTCTAACTCTGTTGCCCAGGCTAGAGTGCCATGGAGTCAGCCTAGCTCACTGCAACCTCAGACTCCTGGGCTCAAGTGATCCTCCTGTCTCAGCTTCCCTAATAGCTGGAACTACAGGCATGTGCCACTACGCCTGGCTAATTTTTTCTATTTTTAGTTGCCCGGCTAATTTTTTTTTCTATTTTTAGTAGAGACAGGGTTTCACTCTTGCTGAGGCTGGTTTCTACCTCCTGAGCCCAAGCAATCCTCCTGCCTCGGCCTCCCAGAGTGCTAGGATTATAGACGTGAGCCACTACACCTGGCTGAGGAGTTTTAAAATTATGAATTCAATTTCCCTAATATTTATGTGGTTATTCAAATCATCTATTTTATACTGGGGAGTTGTGATAGTTCGTGATTTGGGAGGAATGGGTCCATTTCACCTGACTTTTCAAATTTATGTGCAATGAATTGTTCACAGTATTCCCTTATTATCCTTTTGATGTGTACATGGTCTGTAATGATACCCTCTGTTGCATTCCTGATATTAGTAATTTGAATCTTCTTTCTTTTTTTTCCGTCAGTCTTGCTAAAAGTTTGTCAATTGTATATGTATATATATATATATATTAATAACTTGCTTTGGTTTCATTGATTTTTTTCCATTTTCTGCTTTCAATGTTATTGATTTCTGCTCTTATCTTTATTGTTTACTTCTTTCTGCTTGCTTTAGGTTTATTTTGTTCTTCCTTTTTTAATTTCTTGAGGGTGGTATCTTAAATTATTGATTCGAGACTTTTCCTCTTTTCTAATGGTAAGCCTTTAGTGATAAAAATATTCCCTCTTAGCACTGCTATAGCTGCATCTAACAAATTTTGATATGCTGTATTTTCATTTTCACTTAGTCACCTTTCTGTTACGGATTTCTATTTGAGTCATGTTGTCAGAAAACACATTCTGTATGATTTCAATTCTTTTAAATTTCTTGAGGTTTGTTCTATGTCTCAGGATATAGTATATTTTGGTGTATAGCTTGTGGACACTTGAAAAGATTTTGTATTCTGCTATTATCTGGTGAAGTCTTCTTCAAAGGTGAATTAGATCTTGTTATTTGATGAGTTATTTAGTTGTTATGTACCTTAGTTGATTTTTGTCTAGTTTTAGAAATTTTTTAAAGAGATAGGGTTACACTATGTTGCCCAGGTTGGCCTTGAACTCCTAGGCTCAATCCTCCTGCCTCAGCCTCCTGAGTATCTGGGATTATAGGCATGCACCACCACATCATCCAAAGTGAGGCACCACAAGAGCAGAAGAACGGGATCCATTTGTACTCGCCATCAAATTGGTACTAACTGATCAACACTAGGGTGATCACATGGCAGAAATACTCTCCAGGGATTAGGGGGATGGGGGGCGAATCAACAACTAAAGGACACAGGGAGCACTAAAGGGAGGGAAGGGCACGCCTTTAACCTGCATTTGGGTGAGGCAAAGACATAAAGTGTAACTAGAATGTTTGTACCTTCACAATACCTTGGAATAATAAAAAATATAAAAAAAAAAAGATGCTGCTATTTATCAGCAAAGACTTCAACAACAAAAGAATTATTCTCTATGTGAAATTAAAGCAGAATTCAAGGAAATAAATAGTCAAAGTGGAATCGTCCATCGTTGAAGCTATTATAAGGATTGGCCATCTTCCAAAGGCTCTAAACATTACTAGTAAGCAGCTTTTGTACAGAGAGGTGTGTAAAATGCTAGCTTTTTGAAGTGGAAATTTTTTTATGAAAAATGAGGCAAAGCAATTTATATTAATAGTAGTAACTTTGGTGCTATGAAATTAGGAATCAATAAGCCTTGAGAACTCCTAGTTATATAAGGTATGTAGATAGATAGCTAAATATAAGAGAGAATTTATATATATATATATATATTGTACATGCTTATGCATGTACGTGTGGGTTTAATTATGTCAACCCAAACTCCGAGTGTGCAGATGACTTTACCTGACACAACATTCTCTTGTCCCACCTCTCACAGAACCTATGGTACAAAGCTAAAGACTGAAACATTCATTCTCTCTTTGTCACCATCCTTAATATCCTTACTCTCTTTGTCACCATCCTTAATATCCTTAATATCTCTCTTTGTCACCATCCTTAATATTCTCTCTTTGTCACCATCCTTAATATCCTTACTGTGAAACATAGCTTGAGAACAAAATTAGTATAATTAAGTTGATACTTGTAAGTTGAATGGAAAAGAAAAGTAGGAACAGCTATTGGAGGGCAATTGTTAACATCTACAGTTTCCAGTTTCCAAAGAGCATGGCCTTTTCTCCAAGGCTGCAGTAAAGCTTTAGAGTTACTTCAGGAAACAGTAAGGCTTCCACCTAGTGTTCACAGGAAATTAGTCTGTTTGGAGAGCAATTGGGGTATTTCTTTCAGAAGGCAAACGAGCATCCATTATCTTTGTTGCTTCTAAAATGGGGGGAGCTGTTATCTCCAGTACTGTTCCCCACCATTCTTCCTCCTTGTCTCCTTCCTTTTCCTATTTTCTTTCTTTCTTTTCTTCATCTTTTTTAGAATCTCTCATATTTTTCCAGTTTTAAGAAAACTGGTTTGTATAGCTTTTGGCATTTTTTTATTTATCCAGAAAAACAGTGAGAATCTTATATTAGTTTTTTTTTAGTTTTTGTTACTTGTTTTATTCATTAAAAAAATTAAAAATTCTTCTTTTGCTAGATACTGGTGAGAGATACAAAATTGAGGAAGACCTTCCTTTGGATTTGAAGTGTGTTCTATATTCACTTCCCACATGGTCCTGTCTGTACTGTAAAATGGCTCTTGTGTGCTTGTCCGATCTTTACCATGCAGGCTGCAAGCTCCTTTAAGGTTACTATGTCTGACTGTATCTTCCAAAGTCCTTTGCAGGCAGAGAGCTTTTCCCATAGGAAGCATGCTCAGAAAGTATTTGGTAGGGAGAGGGACTAATTTCTGTGAGCACTCACTCTGGTTAAGAGCATTCAACAAGACTATTTCCTTGCTTGGAGTACAATCGTGGTCTATTAGTTATGCTCAAGTTTGGAAAAATTACCTAGTTAGAAAATCAATTCTAGGCTCTAACTAGCTACGTGATCTTAAGCAACTTAACCTCTCTAAAGATCAGCCTCCTCATATGTAAAATGAAGATAATATTTCTACTTCATAGAAGTAAATGTTATAAAAAATACATGAGATAATTTATGTAATGCATAGCACCCTTCACATAATAAATATTCAAACAATGCTGCTATAACTATGAGGAAATCTTACACCTAATTTATACCCAGTTTTTTCCCCCTCTTTTCCATTGAAGGCTCACTAGAGGATCTTACAGTAAAGTTAGATTATTAACAGAGAAGTTAAGTGAATGAACAGTGTTATAAGGCTATTAACTGAAAGTATCACCTACTCCAGCATTTTAGAGAGATAGCATGGTGATTCATTGGTGGCATGAAGCATGTACTTGACAGTTAAACCAAGTTCCAAGTTCAACTTCTAGCACCCTTTAGTTCTGTGACCCAACTCTACCTAATTGAACCACTCACATTAAAATTTCCACATCTCTAAAATGATGATAATAATTACACCCCCATAGTGCCATTGGGATGATTAGATTCAATAATGTATGTAAAAAAACAGGTACTCAGTAAATTTCAGGATTTCCTTTGGTAAGAGCAGCGAAACATAAAGATTTATTATTAAACAAGTGCTATATCATGAAAAGATTGCATACCTATTCCTGTTTCTAATATTTAATCAAATTCTACAAAGACACAGAATATAAACAAATGTAACCAAGAAGCTCTGAAATGAGATATCCAAGCAATTGTCTCAGAATTATACAGATAGTAAAAGAAAAAATTAGCCTGTCTTAATTCTTCCATTCTCATTCTATTTCAATTTGAAAATTACATTAATTCTCTTTACTGTTTCACTAATGAGTTTAGCAACTGATATGCTATATTGGCCATAAATATTTCATTTTGTTCATTTACTAGGTTTATTAGTTGATTTTTTCATGTATTTGTTAACCGATTTTATTTCTTCAATACCTATTATGTATCTGAAAAGGACACTGACAAATGAAGGAACCAGACTGCAAGTCCCATGAAGACAGAAATAAATCTCATAAAGTTCATGGAACATGGACAACTACTACTGAGTCACATAGAAAGCAAAAAAAAAAATTTCTAATTAGTCGATTTGAATAAATAACATATTAAAGTCATTAAATGCTGAGGATTTTTTGGTGTACCGTATCTAATAATGCACATAGACTCACACACAGAGAAGCTGAATTTCATTAGAAGCTATTATCTATGTGCTATGAATTATTCTTAGTCCTAGAACATGTGATTCTTTGCAAAGACTATCTGATTGTTCAGAAAAAGATTATTATTTCTGTCTAGTTCATATATGTGTATGTATATGCACATGTATGTTGCAGCACTGGATAAAGATTCACAAACAACATCATTGTCCTTAGATGATCTTAGCATTAATTAAACATGTCGGTGAATGAACTAGAGGAATAAACATCTATTCACCTTTTTCACCATGTTTCCACTTTCTGAGGCCAGTGAGAAGTGAAGAGCTTAAAAACCCTATGGAGTTTACTCTAGAGTCCCCATCCTAGACTCAAAGATTGGCTGCTGAAATTTAAAATTTTTTTTTAAGTTATCTTTTTCTCTTCTCAGAAGCTTGAAATTGAGAAGAAAGAGAATCAAATATGAACCAAGTGACAGATCTGTTTTAGTATGCATAGATCAGAAGACATTATGAGAATAAACACAGAAGAGGAGAAATCTGAGCTATAGAGAAAATAAAAAGAGAAAATGCTAGAAAGGCATTTCCTTATACCTTGTTAGTTCCAGTAATGATAGGTTGGCAGCAAAGAGGGAACATCTGCTATATGACAATGGGAGTCACATGGCAGAATGGGAAGGGCCAATGGAGTGAGGATCAGAAAGCCTGGGACCAGTCTCAGCCATGTCACAGATGGACTGAGTGACTACAGTCTCAATGAGGCTCAGATCCTGCCCCATGAAACATGAGATTTGGGCCAATAAATGCTTAAATAATGTTGGAGATGACTCCTAATGTCCTTTGCTATGTGCCCATGTATTTATATCTGTAAATCCCTATCTTACGGTCCAGTAAGGATACTGAATCAAGCTAAAAGCTGGTTAGAATTGGTGGACCTGGGTAGGGATGTCCGGGGCTGGGTGGGTAAGGGATGGGAGGGCTACAGAATGATGTCCAGGGACTCTTCTGAGCATGATAAGGTGGTGCAACAGTATAGAAGAACATGCAGTCCAAAGAAGAGCATAGCTATTGCTGTGATCCAAAGTTGATCCCAAAGGTAGCCAAGAGGAAGTCAAAGACCACAGAAAATGCAGACCTGGGAGGTAAGGGTGAGGAAAGGTGAGGGAAGACTTCAAAGGGGAGGATGAGGCAGACAAAAGAAATCAATTACCAGGGTAGTTAGGTGAGGTAGAATTAGAGTAAGAAGTCCCTGGAAGGATGGTACAGTCGAGTGTTCTAACCACAAATATCTATTTTAGAAAGAGAAGAGATTGTAGCAAACAAAAAGCAGCAGAGACATCAATCTGCCTTCTCACCCTCCTCCACCATGTTTAGTGGACCTTAAAAATAGGAAAGCAGTTTAATTATAACAGCAGGCTGTCAGTTTTGCCATAATTCCAATTGAATTGATAAGCACTAAGTGTGCCCAATTTTCCTAAGAACGAGTTCTCACAAAACTAGATGGTGGAAGAGTAGAGGAGGCAAAGCCAGCATACCAAGGTAGAACAATAGAACATACTTTATACTTTTACAGTAGTTAATTTATAATCTCTAAATAGTTTGTTTTTATATGTTTAAATATAATCAATCCCACTCTGCTTTCTTTGTTCTCTCCTTTAAATCTATTCAGGTTTCCAGTGAGTTCCCTTTAAGAATAATCTCTTCTTTCCTGTGTGTCTGTGTGTGTGTGTGTGCGCGCGCGCATGTTGGGCTGGGAAGGGGGGGCAGTTAGAGAGGGATGGTTCCACACTGTTCTAATTCTATGATCAAATTTGGCATCTCAGCAGTACTTCTTTGGTGACACCCATAATGCTAGTTAGTCTACTTCCAAATGTGCAAACATTATGTTTCCTGTGTTCTATATTTTGCAAAGAACAAGATGTTTACCCCGTTATATCTACTGCTGTAGTTAACTAATCTATGTATTTTTCCACCACCTGTGTACTTGTGGTTCTGTTTTACTGCAAGTCTGATTTATCTACATGCTTTTACTTATTTCTAAAATACTATTTTAACTTCAACATCCTAATATATTTGACAGTTAATTTCACCACTCATTTGTAATGTCCCCCAATAATATACTCAACTATAACCACTCCTTTACCATATTTTCCATCTTTTTTGGCATCCAAAACCACTTACATATGCAATCACCTAAGACCATGGTAAAAATTATGGTCAGAGTCAGGACCTGGGTCCTAGGCTTGGTTCTGTCACCAATCTACTCACTGAGTGACCTTGACTAAGTCACTTTCTCTGAGTTTTCTTGTTTATTAAATGAAGAGGTTAGAATCTTTCAGTTGCAGGTGGAGGAAAACTCAAATCAAATTGGTTTAAAAAAACCAATAGAGATGGTGGGGCAAGGTAGCTGACTAGAGACATCGGTTGCCAGAAAGAAAAGTTTTAGAAGAAAAAAAAAAAACATAGTTCAGGTGTAATTCTGAGAAAAAAGGGTCAGAATCTACCAGAGATGTCACAGGAAGAAGTTGTGGAGCAGAACAAGAAGCAAGATTTCAGCAGAGATCAACCCCTGAGAAACGTGAAGTCCTGTGGAAAGGGGAGATGGGAGTTATATTTCTCCCTCCCTCACACATTGGGCAGTCAGCAGGCTCCTGAGCTACTGGAGACCTTCTCTACCCTCATGAGCCCAAAAGCTGCTGCTGCCAGTGAACTAGGAGCTTCTTGAAATCAAAGCACCAGGCTGCCAGCTCCCTCTGGGTCGCTTCCCATCATCACAGACTCGAGCAGAGACGGCAGGAGCCATACTGCTTCTCTGCCCATTGTGTGCCTTTGTCCTCCCCAGGGAGCTTCAGCCCTTCAGTTTGTGTGTCACTGGTCTCCACAAAAACATTTCCCAACTCCTGCACAGACTGTGGTGGTCACCAGGGCCAGTGGGTCCTGAGGGAAAACCGCGATTCCAGAGCTTGGGCATTCCAGGTGGGCTGCCTTCTGGGGAGAAAGACAAAGGTGACCAGAGTGCCAGCTCTCCTCCATTCAGACTCTTTTCCTCCCCCTTCTCTCACCTCCCCACCACTGCTGCTGTTCCCCAACGGATGACTGAGCCAGGGCTGTCAGGAGTGGCTGCTTCTCCTTTGTTGGAGCACGCGCTACGTCAAGGCTTCCATGGAGAAAAGGGCTCACATCTTTCCTCTTAAAGCTGCGAAGCAGACCAAGGGGTGCTCAGACTCTGAGCTTCCTGCCTGCCAGCCTTCCCCAGTGCTGCTTGCCTGGCTGCTCCAGCAGAGCATGGCATATCTTGAAGTGGAAGGAAATTTGCTGGAGCACTCCATGGGCAACTCAGGACCAGCATGCTTCTCTCTGGCACAGTCAGGGATTGAACTTGGGGGATCAGAGGATAGGCCTGCAGGCCAGATCCCATACAGCTGGGACTCAGTCATGTTGCTCAGGGGCACAGAGGTAAGATTTGTGAACTAATATTGGGAGATAAGGGAGCCCACATGGCCAAAACCGAAAGGAGAGTACAGTGTAAGTTTGAGTAGCAGCACACCTGTGGAGCACCCCTCCACACACAGAGTTTTCAGTCTAGGGCAGGATCCTGGGTAGGGAAGCTGCCCACAGCAGCATTGCCAATAAGCTCAGCTAGTTTGGGCTGCTACTTGCAGCCAGTTTCCAGAAGGAGACCGATGGGTCAAACGAGGAGGGAGAAGAGAGAAACCCATTCCTGACAGCTAGTCTGTGAATCCCAGACTACCCCATCCCCATGAGCAGACTTTCTGGATTAGTGTGGCCACTTCAGCCCGACCCTGATGGCTTTCCCCAGTGGCCTGAGTACTGACCCTCAAATCATGCCAAGACAGCTCTTGTGTCTGCCTTTGAGGAGCCTGCAGGCAGGCTCACCCAACCAAGCCCCATCTCTCTATCCACGTCTGCTCTGGTAGAGACTAAGGAGTCCCCTGGGAGCTTCAGGACCCTGCCCACCACTGTAGGGAATCTGAGTGCTTCTCCTGATCCATTAGAGCTTATCATAGGTCATGAAAACAATACTGCAGCTGGCTCTTTGCTGCAAGTGACACCTGCTGGCAGGGACAACAACTTGTGTAGCCTATTACAGCATTTAGTGACTCAATCACACAGGATGTGGCTGATTCTTACCCACAAGCACCACCTACTACTATCTCAGAGAATAAATAGGGCATCCTAATATAACTCACACTGTTAAGAAGATCACGAGGCTGGGGAAAGAGAAAATAATTCAAAGATTTCCATCTTCTCTCATCAATAAGAGACAGAGAATATGCCCACACGCATAGTACACCACCACTACAGCCTATAAATAACTAGCAATTGAGAAAACCACCACACTAAAAATATCTATAACCAAGGTATCCATCTAGAACCTACACCCCCTCAAAGCACCCACAAGCAAAGCCAAAGGATTTTACCCAACATATGCTACAGACACACCTTTAAGAGTGAGAGGGGGAAAATAAGCCCCACCTAAACAAGAGAAAATCCAAAAACAAGAAGCAACAACTGCTCCAGATGAGAAGGAATCAACACAAGAACTCTGGAAGTATGAAAAATAAGAATGAAAGGACACCCTCAAAGGAGCACACCAGCTCTCTAGTAATGGATCCCAACCAAAATAAACATACTGAAATGACAGGGAAAAAATTACAAATATGGATTGTAAGAAAACTCAATTAAATCCAAGAGAAAATGAAAAAAACAACTCAAAGAAATTAGAAAACAATTCAGGAAATGAATGAAAAATTTACTAAAGAGATAGATATATAATACTAAGAAAAAACAAATAAAACTTCTGGAAGTGAATAATTCATTTAGGGAAATACAAAACATAGAGGAAAGTTTTGAGTATAGAGTAGACCAGGCAGAAGAAAGAATCTTAGAGCTTGAAGACAATTCTTTCAAATTAACCCAGTAAGTCAAAAATAAAAAACAAAGAATTAAGAGGAATGAACAAAGTCTATGTAAATATGGGATTATGCAAAACAGCCAAATATAAGAATCATAGGCTTCCCTGAGGGTGAGGAAGAAAAAACACAAGGCTGGAAAACCTCTTTGAGAAAATAATTGAGGAAAGCCACCCTGGTCTTGCTAGAGATTTAGACATCCAGATATAAGAACTCAACAAACACCTGGGAGATTAATTGCAAAACGGGAATCACCAAGGCATACAGTCATCAGACTGGTCAAAGTCAACATGAAGGAGGAACTCCTATGAGTCATAAGGCAAAAACATCAAGTAACTTGCAAAGGAAAACCCATCAGACCAATAGCAGAATTCTCCAGAGAAAACTTACAAGCCAGAAAGGAATGGGATTCTATCTTTACTCTCCTTAAACAGAATAACTGCCAGTGAAGAATTTTATACCCTGTTAAAGTAAGTTTCACAAATGAAGGAGAAATAAATTATTTCCAGAAAAGCAAACACTAAGGGAATTTGTCACTACTAGACCCACCTTACAGGAAATACTCAAAAGTGCATTATACATGCAATAGCACAATAGATACTAATCAGTGTGAAAATAACCAAAAATTACAGCTCACAGCTCTTATAAAACAATAGCACAAGAAGAAAAACAAAACACTAAGGTTCCATCCAACATGTTGAACAGAACAGCATCCCACATATCAAAACTAACACTCATGTGAATGGTCTGAATACCCCACTTAAAAGACAAAGACTGGCTCAATGGATGAAAAAACATAAGTATTTTCTGTCTCCAGGAAACACATCTAAACCACAAGGACTAACACAAACTCAAGGTAATGGAATGAAAAAAAAATATTCCGTGCAAATAGAAACCAAAAGAGAACAAGGATGGCCATTTTCATATCAGATAAAATAGACTTTTGGCTGGGTGAAATGGCTCATGCCTGTAACCCTAGCACTCTGGGAGGCTGAGGTGGGAGGAATGCTTGAGCTCAGGAGTTCAAGACCAGCCTGAACAAGTAGAGACCCATCTCTACTAAAAATAGAAAGATTAGCCTGGCATCATGGCGCATGCCTGTATTCCCAGCTATTTGGGAGGCTGAGGCAGGAGGATTGCTTGAGCCTAGGAGTTTGAAATTGCAGTGAGATACAATGACACCACTACACTCTACCCAGGGTGACAGAGGGAGACTCTGTCTCAACAAGAAAACATAACAATCCTAACTATATACGCACCTAACACAGTAGCTTTCAGTTTCATAAAACAAATTCTTCTAGATCTAAGCAAAGAAATAAACATTAGCATTGTAATTACCTGGGACTTCAAAACCCCACTGACAGAGCTGGACAGATCATTCAAGCAGAAAATAAATAAAGAAACACCAGACTTAAATGAGACTGTAGAACAAATGGATCTAACACACATTTACAGAACATTCTATCCAAAAACTTCTGAATATGTATTATTCTCATCAGCACACGAAACATTTTCCAAGATTGATTATATCTTAGCCACAAAACATGTCTCAGCAAATTCAAAAAAACTGAAATCATATCGTGTATCTTCTCAGATCACACTGGAGTAAAATTAGAAATTGATTCCAAGAGAAACACTAAAATCTATATAAAGTCATAAAAAGTAAACAACCTGCTGAGGAACGATCCTTTGGTCAATGATAAAATTAAGACGGAAATCAAAAGATTCTTCAAACATAATGACAAAGAGAACCTAAGCTATCAAAATCTGTGGGATACAGCAAAAGCAATCCAAATGGGAAAATTCACAGCTTTATGCCTATATCAAAGAGACAGAAAGATAACAAATTGACAACCTAATGTCACATCTCAAGGAACTAGAAAAGGAAGAACAAACCAAACCCAAAAGCATCAGAAGAAAAGAAATAATGAAGGTCAGGGCAGAACTAAATGAATTGGAAAATAAAACAAAACAAAAAAACAAAAAATACAAAAGATCAACAAAACAAAAAGTAGATTCTTTTAAAAGATAAACAAAATCCACA